>PVIR01000280.1:0-160933 GCA_004026965.1 Petromus typicus
GCTATATTGCCTTCAAAACCTATTTGAATCCTAGGACTTTTTACAACTTCAACTATCATTGTCCTTTATCTAGAACATTTCAGTAATGTTTTGCTTTCAATCTTATGTTTTGAGATTCACTAGTAGTCATAGATAAATGAACACTTTCAAATGCAAGTGAGATCTAGCCACTGCTCAACTCTAATCCTGAAATGTCTCCTATCCTGGGAGAAATGAAGTCTTTGGAAAGACTTTATATCCTAAAGCAGGCTTCCTTCACATCCTAAAGTAGCCATCAACCTCAATTCCTCCTTTCTGGACTCCCTGCTTTCTTGATGAATTTTCACAAAAAGTTATGATCTCATGATGTTGTTATTTAAGGTTTGATCTGCCCCTGCTCTTCTTCACAACACCCCCAGAATCTTTCCCTGTACTTTCTTCCAGTCTCTGGTTCTCTGTTGCATGCAGAGCCTTCACTGACCATCCCACATAAAATGTTAGCAAATCTTTTGGCCCAGAAGGCATATTTCTTTTGCCCTGGTTTATCAATCTCCATAAAATAAATCACCAACAAAGATGACTCTGTATTTGCACCTTATGTGTATCTACACTGACATCTCTATGAGATGGATTTATTTTTGAAAGCAATAGATTTATCTATGACACGCTCCAGCTCTATTTTGTGTCACTTATGGGCAATCAATAAATATACTTTGAATGACAAAAGAAAAAGAAAAGGAATAGTATAAATATTAAACAGCTTAATAGTATATGTAATATTTTGAAGTTATATTACATACTATGTAAAAATTTAAAAGATAAAGAAAATTAAAATTTCCAAGATGTAGCAATCACAGATTGGGCTGCTATAAACATGGATGCACATATGTCACTGTGATATGAGTCTTTTAATTCTTTTGTGTATATACCTAGCAGGGCGATGGCCGGGTCAAATGGGATCTCCAATCCTAACTTTTTGAGGAATCTCCAAACTGATCCCCACAGGGGCTGTTTGAGTCTACAGTCCCACCAACAATGGAGAAGGGTTCCTTCTTCTCCGCAGCCTTGCCAACATTTGCTGTTGGCTGAATCTGAAATGGCAGCCATTCTATGTGGAGTGAGATTATATCTCAGTGTTGTTTTCATCTGCATCTCTCGAAGGACTAATGATGTTGAGCATTTCTTCATACTGGAGACTGGATAAAAAAAACTGTGATTCTTCTACAGGATGGAGTATTACTCTGCCATAAAAAATGATGTTTGAATCATTTATACTTAAATGGACATACCTTGAGGATATCCTCATAAGTGAAATAAATAGGTCACAGATAGGTACATAGTGCATCTTTTTTCTGGTATGAGAAAATAAAGATGTAAATGAGTCCTAGAATTGTATGTTATATATTGTGAAATAGAAAATGCTCAAAGTAAAGTAGGGTGAAGGGGGAAAAATAATGAGATTATAACAAAAAAGTAAGGAAACAAATTTTATGTGTATGGGGGGGTGGTAGGGTGGGTAGGGCTATGGGAAAAAAATGAGAATTAAGTTGTGTCTTGTACTGGTACAAATCCCCGTTATGGAGTGCAATCATGATGTGTGTATGCGATGTACCAATAAAGATTAAAAAGAAAAAGAGTGAAATGAAAAAAATTTAAAATTTCAAAACAAATTTTTTATAAATAGAACTTGTAGAAGTGAAAAGTAGTTAATTAAAATTAAAACAACATCTATCGCATGCACTAAATAGGAAGTCATATGTCTGAAAAAATATTAATAAAAGATTGGCAATTAGAAACCATCAACAATTCAGAAAAGAAAATGAGATGGAGATTATGAAAAAAAAAAAGGAGAGAGTAAATACTATGAAACTTTTCAATATCTCCAAGAAAATTTTCAGGAAGAAAAAAGAAAGAGGCACTGCTAAAAGACAATATATGACTAAAAATACTCAAAGAAAAACATAATTTTCCAATGGAAACTTACAGAAGATCCTAGTATGCTAAAAGAAAAACCAAAGCTAAATGACATTGAAAATACAGGCTATCAAATGCACAGCAAAGAATTAGAGTGCATAAAAAATGAAACAGCTATTATTTGAACAGGTGAGATAATTAGATGCTCAGCAAATTTTCCATCAGTAATAACTGAAGTCAGAAGTTAAAGCAAGGACATTCAAACCAATAAATAAGAGATGGTTCTCAACAATTATATTCCTTCTAGCAAGATATGAAGTGTTACATGTTAGATAACCAATGTTCTGGGTGTTGAGGGCTTGGTTTCTAGCCAAGTTGCTATGGAAAGGGAGTAGAACATTTAGTTGGTGGAGCCTAGTGGAAGGAAGTTAGAGCATGGAGTTGTGCTCTTCAGGTAGATTTGGAGACTCTGCTACCTTCCTTGCTTTCTTTGCTTCCTGGCCTCTGGGTCAATTATTTATGTGTCTTTTCAGAAATATCCAGTCAAATGACAATCCATTATTGAGTTAGTTCTTTTTATATTTTATATATAAGTCCCTTATTAGATAAATGTTTTGTACATATTTCTCCCATTCTGCAGTTGTCTTCTCATGGTATCATTTGAAGCCCAATGAAATAAAATTCATCTGTTTTTTTTTTCCCTTTTGTTCCTCGTACTCTTAGTGTTGTATTATGAAACCACGTGTATGCCAAAGTCACAAACATTTACTTTAACTTTTGTCCTAAGAGACTTATCCTTTAAAATTTTATAATCAGGGCTTTATGTGTCTTCCTCCCAATCAGGGATCAAACCAAGAACCTTGCGCTTGCCAAGAGGTGCAGCATCACTGACCTACATCCCGAGCCCTACACTTAAACCTTTCGTCCATTGTGAATTACTGTTTGGATATGGTGTTAGGAATCCAACTTTATTCTTTCTCATGTGGATATCCAGTAGTCTCAGCATCATTTGTTGAACAGACTATTTGAATGGCCAAACCATTGTAAATGTGCCCAGTCTCATCTTCCCCCATTGTATTATCTTAGCACCCTCGTCAAAATTGTTAATTACAAAGTGATTTATTTCTGAATCCTCCATTACATTTTATTTATCTAGATGTCTACTATTATGCCTGTACATACCATGGTAGTGCTCACTGTTACTTTGCAGTGAGTTTGAATTCAGAAAACGTGAGTTCTCCAAGTTTGTTCTTTTTAAAGATTGTTTTGACTATTCTGGTTCCTTCACATTTCCATATAAAGATTATGATCAGCTTTTCAATTTTTGTAATAGCCAGCGAGGAATTTTATATGGCTTGCATCAAATTTCTAGGTCAGTTTGGAGAATATTGCCACCTTAAGGATATTAAGAATTAACGAACATGAATTATCTTTTCATTCGTGGAGGCCCTCCTTAAGATTTCAATGCATAAGTATTGTATTGTTTTATGAGATTTATCTCTAAGTATGTTATTCTTTTTGATGGAATTATAAATGAAATTATTTTCTTAATTTCATTTTAAGATTTCTTGTGGATAGAAATGCACCTGGTTTTTATGTATTATTTCAATATCCCAGAATCTTGATTATTTTGACTATTTTTTTTGAGAGAGAGAGAGAGGGAGGAAGAGGGAGAGAGAGAGAGGTATGTGTTGGAATTTTTTAAATAAGAAAAAAACATAGCATTTGTGAGTAGCATAGTTTATTTCTTCTTAATGTGGACACTGTTTTTTTTATTTGCCTAATCATCTTGATGAGATTCTCCAATAAAATATTTAATGAAAATGGCAAGAATAGATCCTTGATCTTGTTCCGAATCTTAGGGAGAAAGAAAATATTCTGGTTCTCACCATTTTATTTGATATTTTCTGTAGGTTCTTATCACTTTGAGTAGTTCCTTTCTATTCCTAGTTTGGATGTCCTCAAATATTTTTTATGCACCTATGATTTTCTTTTATCCTAATAACATGATGTTTTATAGAGACTGATTTTTGTGTTTTGAATTAACCTTATATTTCTGGAATAAAAATCATTTAGTAATTGCTTATGATCTTTTTATGTATGTTGTCGTATTCTTACTGAGATAAAATTGATTTTCTGGTAGCTACTAAGACAATTTTGATGAGTTTCAAATTTTTGTGTTTTATGCTTTGCTAGTTAAATTTTGTTCTCCTTGTGGAGAGGACCAATGAAGATGTCATTTTGTCATTCTGAGAAGTTGTTTCTTTCTCTTTTTGTTATATAGTAGCCAGTTGTATGATATGCTAAAAAGTACATGTTCAACTTTCTTGAATATTCTGTTTGTTTCCAGTTATTTAGGTTATTATGAATTCTCTGTTTATATCTCCTAAATGTATGAGATTTTTGTAAGGATATAAATATCCATATCAACTAATTTTAAGGTGTATGTATTTTTCAACTTTATCAGATAATGTCATATTTCCCAATGACATTATAGTGTCATATAGCGGAATGTATAAGTGGTATAATGGGACTTATTTCTTTATTCATCTTCTCAACATTGGGTATTGTCAGATTTATTAAATTTTAAATGATATAGTGGCTGTAAATAATATTTTATAATTTTAAATTCTATTTGAAAGTTAATGAGGTTCAATATTTCTTTATGCACTGATTAGCACTAATATCATGTTTCTGCTATATAATGATATACACACAATTTTTCCATGGGATTATTTAACTATTGATTTAAAATATAGTCATATTTTTCTAGAAAATAAATTTTTATTGGATATGTGTTTATAAATATATTGCCTTCATTTATTATGTCTTTTTACAAAAGACATCATTTTTATCAAAACAGATCTTAATATATCTAAATTATAATTTAAATTTATAAATGTTTTCCTTGCTAGATTTTATCTTTAAAGTATTGTCAAAAAAATTCCTCTTGACACCAAAGTCAAAATATAGGTTTATGTGCTTGCTTTTGTAATAACGTTTAACATTTTTGATTGCACATTAAAATCCTTAAACTATTTAGAATTAAATTGTTATTTAGATATGGAGTGAGTTAGAGATTCAGTTTTGTTTGTTTTCATTTCTTTTTATGTGTCAGTAACTTCTCACTACAATTTATCAAATAATTATTTTTAGCCCATTAATTTACAATACCATTGTTGTCATATCCTCAGGTCATATGTATCCAAACCTATAATGTCAAGCAAGTGGTCTTTAAAGGATCAAGGGTGTTCAACACCCCCGCCCCCTACATGGAGGTTCCTCATCTTTGCTAGGCAAGACTCACTCAGCTGAAGGCCCCAGCAGAGAACGAGGAACTCAGATCCCTAGTGGAAAAAAGTAGCTAGCAATTAAAGTAATGGGAGGCCAAGGTGTGTTTACCAGGTTGCAGATGCAAGGAACAGAAGCCAAGCCATAGAACACCTTGCAAGGCAGGGGGGATTTGGAATGAAAGTCCCATGGTTCAGAGGACCACTGCACTCAACCAAGTAAGCTGGTTTCTAAAAATAACTTTTTCACTGATTGGTGTAAGCTAAACCAATCAGGGCCTCAGCCTTTGTTTCTAGGTTGAGAAAAGGTGGAGGGATTAGGGCACATTGTGAGTACACGTCCTAAAGTCACAAGAGCTAGCTCTCCCGAGTACCTTGCACATGTGGTAAAAACAGAACCATTCGCCACCCAGGTCATGCTCTTTATTGTCCCCACCTCCATCTCCTTCTACCTGTCCCTGTTTTCTTTTTGTCTCTTCTTGAACCAGTATGATATGGTATTACTATAGATTTATAATAAAGTTTGAATAATATGATGAGATTACCTCTGGTTCTTCAAAAATATCTTGCCTAACCTTTTAGAGATCTCATAAATTCTAAATTCATGTTGTCAAGTTCTAATAAAATTGTACCTATTTTAGTCCATCAATTATTTTTTAAAGACACACAGAAATATGACTGTTTTTTTACACACATATGCTAAACTCCTTTATTGATTGTACCAGTTATTTGTTTTAGTTTTTTAGGCAACTAATTATGCCATCATGACTTACTTAGCTTCAGAACTTTTTCAAATTCTCATAGGGCTGAGTGTGGTGACTTACACCTGTAACCCCAGCACTAAGGAGGCAGGGGCAGGAGGACTGTGGCAACTTTGCATCCAGTACGAGCTGCACAGTGAGTTCCGGGAGAGCCTGAACAACAAAGGGAGAGCTTGTCTCAAAAAATGTCCAAAATACCAAATTCTCCTAAGTTTTATTTCCATTTTTCTTTTCTATTGTGTGCATAGAGACTAGAGTAGTGAAGGTGATCATTTCTCCTATGTCCCTGATCTTCAAGTGAATTGTTTTAACTGCTCCTCATAAAACTTGATCTGTGACATAAGACACTATAGTTGCTCCTTTTCAGTTAGGAAGTTACCTCAGTTCCAGGTTTCCTTCTAGCTGAACATTAACAATGATACAATTGAGATGTGTGGATGTTTTTTCTTCTCTGGTCAGTGAATGTGGTGAATCACATTTTCTAACTTTGAAACAAGCATAAACTTTTGACATGCAACCATTTCAGTTACGATTTATTATCATTGTTATATCTGTGGATTTCATTTGCTGATATTTTTATTTCATCTACATTTGTGAATGTGATTGGCCTGTTATTTTATTCTCGTTATCATCTGTGTAACTAGATCTTACACCGATGTTACACTAACCTCCTAAAATGAGATAGAGAACTTCCACTTTTTCTAGAAACACTGTGAATGTTTGGCATTATTTGAACCAAAAAAAGGTTTTTTTTAGAATTTGACAGAATAACATCTCAGAAGACTTAATATTTTTGATTATGTTCTTTTAATGATTAGAACAGTTTGAGTTTTGTATTTATTTTTTCCCTGTTTTGGAAGTCTATTACCCAGAACTTGTTCATTAGGCCAAATTTTTAAATTTATATTTTTACAAAATATTTCAAAATACGTTTTCTTATTTTCCTCCCTTCCTCCCTCCTTTCTTCCTTCTTTTCTTACTTCCTTCTTCTTTTTTTATCACTAAGTCTTGAAAACACAAGCACTTTACAACTGAGCTATTTCCCCACATTTTCTTTTTTCTTTTGAGACAGGGCCTAACTTTCCCAGGCTTCCCTTGAACTTGCAATCCTCCTGCCTCAGTCTCCCAAGCAGCTGGGATTACAGATAGGCACCACAACATCCAGGCTATTTTGTTACATTTTAGTTTCTGGTGCCTATGTACTCATGACGTTTTTCAGACTTCATCAGTATTATTTTACATTCCTAGTTTTCCTTGACTATTCACATTAAATGTTAGTCTATCCTATTGCATTCCTCAAAGATCTATTACTTTTGTACAACTACTGACTTTATTGATGATCTCTGTGACATCTGTGTTCTCAAGTTAAGTATAAGAAGTTTTTCTTTTGTCTTATTTTGATTCTTCCTGGAATTCTTTTGGGGCCCAGAGAAAGCTGTCTCTCTAACCATTCATGGAAGATAACCTTGTAGGAAGTTTATTTCCTTTGCACTTAAAGACTTCTATTCTTCTCCATGTACGTTGTTTCCCATGGCTCTTCCTATTGATTACAGACTGGATAGAAATCTCTCTCTTCTGGCTCCTTTCCTTTCTCTGCTCTCCATCTTTGTCTTAAGAGCCTCTATAATTGGACATCTTCAGGTCCCCAGAGGTACGAATCTTTTTCACCATCCTGCTCTCCTCCACTGTTCAGGTCTCATCAGAAGCAAAGGCTATGCCAGAATTCTACCTGAATCCCTGGGCTCAGTCCCGATGCCATTGCTGCTCATCAGGATTAGCACCGATGCTTGTCACCTTGTCTTACTAATGGATTGCATTTCCAATCTTTTTAAAGTTTTAAACATTTATCATGCAGTTGGCTGTTTTGTCCATTGTGCTACCATAACACCTTATTTTGTGGTCTGAGTCACTCAGTTTTTCTAACTTCCTTCATGCTAAGTTCAATGTAGTCCCCATACAAATATAGGCTTTTCAGTTCAACTATTCTCCATGGCAACTCTTCAGTCACATATATTCTGTGTATCCATCCTTAACCTTGGGCTCAGCTTTATATAGCTTTTTTGTGCCATTCTCCACAATTGCATTTTTCTATTCTTTGTTTTCTCCTTTTATTTCTATTCTTCAATTACATGTAGCTACTGAATGCTACCATTTTAACTTGCCTAATTCTAGTTCTTACTGGTAGTAAGTGCCAATTACTGTTAGAACTTACAAATATTAATATTCTCAGGTTGAGAATTGAGCCAAAGGAAGAATTAATACATTGTCCAAAGAGATAAAGCTGTTTACTATGGCCCTGGGATTTCAACCCTAGTAGTCTTGATTCAAATATCCTTCTTCAAGGCTTCTCCTTCAGCCCTTGAGAAACCCTTTCTTATCATGATTCACAACTGTTCTCATCCTCTTCTGAGATCCCAATGAAATGTATTTGTCCAGCTATTTCAGCACTGGTTGGAGATTGCCCTTCTTAGAAGTCAGTTCAGTGTTTGTCTGCTCCCTAAAATCATTTATTCTTCTATAATAGAGATTGTTCTTACATTTTTCTTTATCAGAACAAACTGTCAGGCTGTACAAAAGATAACTGTTCAAAAAGTGCTTACTGATTAGAGTAAGATTTTTAAACAAAGAACTACTCAGAAGGGAGCAACAGTACAAGGAATGGAAATGGAGAAATGGAGTTAAATTTCTTGCTTGGATATGACATAGTCACATGACCTTTGGAAAGTCACCTTAGCTTCCTACTTTCACTCTCTAAATGAAAAATAGAACTAATGTCAACCAATTCTCATAACCTCTATGTTTTACTCAATATATATTTTACAATAGTTATGATGTTTTTTCTCTTCATCTCTCCAGACCCTAAATTTCAGGTCCATAAATTGATTATCTTTCCTTCTTAATCCTACACAGACTATCTTTTCAGTAAAGTTTGAATTCATTTCTTCGTCTCTTTCTCTTGTAAATTCATTCTGTGGGCTCTAAGTCTTTAATCAGTCCAGGAGCAGCAACTATGAACACTTATATTGATCACTGTTGTGTTATACTACATGGTTATTATTGTGTTATACTGTGTGAGAAACTAGCATCCCTGTCCTTCCTTCCTGGAGCTGATTAGTGATTAACAAGAAAAGTCTGCAAGAGATTTGAGAGTTCACATGAAACAGCTGTCATCAGTCTAAGACATTCTTTCTCACAAGAGGATGCATCACAGAATGATGCAGAGTTACCTGGTGGGAACTAGCTTGTCCTGAAACTAAGTGCTCCACACTTAGTTGTTTCCTTGAATGCTGACCTTGCTGAGGAACAGCAATTTAGACCTATCCAAGATGCTCAACACAGAGAGACAGAGCTTCCCTTCATGGCTTCTCTTCAGCACTAGCTTATACTGTCTTCTCGGGTTGACCTACAAGCTTCACCTTGACCACACCTGCCAATTTCTAGATGAATTGCTTAGTGGCTGCATCTTCAGTATTCCAACAGCCCTGTCCTACATCTCCTCTGATTCTTCAGAGGTCTAGGTCCAGGTGCGCTATCTCTAGTTTGGGGCTTGGTGTGTGTGTGTGTGTGTGTGTGTGTGTGTGTGTGTGTGTGTGTGTGAAGTCTGGCATGAAATAGATCCTCCCAAAATATTTAGTAAGTGAGTGAGTGAGATATGCATACTGGTTTATTTCCCTGTAACATTTTTTGAACCCTAAGATGAGGTACTACATCTAAATATTCTATGAAATTCAGTACTAAATTAGTATTTGGTTATTCTCAAAATGGCACACAGAAAAACTAGATTTTATGGATGTTAATAACAAGGAGACAAAAGGCAAAACCAAATCAAGTGTGCAGATTGTTAGGTGATATACTGGAGTCCCAGGAAAAAATAGTTAAATTCTAGACTCAACTAAAAACCCAGGGCAAATTGGACTCCAAGAAAATGAGCACCCCATAAAGTTAAATACAGGATGCAGTTAAATCGAGCAACATCCCTAGCATCATAAATAAGTTCTCTGCTTTGTATGTTTGCTGAACAATTTGGAATCAAAATTCCCCATGAGTTCCTATCTTAAGAGTAAAATTGTTTCCCGCTTCTTATAATATTTGTCCATCAGTGAGCCCTTGGAGGAAAGAAACCTGTAGTAAGAGGATTTGGTACATTTATTATTAACTCTGCATGTTAAAATGCTTCATCAATCCTAAGTGAGACTACTCGGTAGTCTTTTCTTTGGCCTCTTCTTTTTTCCTAACTGCCAGAATACCCACTCCAACGTTTGATCCCTGAACAACTGTGACACAATCAAGATGTCCACTTAATTAAATCAGAACTTAACAGAAGCACTGAGGTGTGACTTTTCTTTTTGAACTACACAGGAAAAAAAAAATCAAACCTACAATAGTTTGACATTTAAGTTGCAAATTCAAATAGAAAAAAAATTAGCAAATGCAACAGTTATGGTTGTCATAGTAATGCTAGCTAAGCTATAATTCTGGGAGACTCATTTACATATGCAGTCTTTCATATTACACATTATATCACACATGTTAATGTTGCACAAAACATGATTGTTACAAACATATGAATTCACATGAACATGAAATTTGTTTACATAATGTGGTATATTTCACTTAGTAAAATGTACATTTGAAGAATTTTCTTAAGTTCATAGTAAAATTTTAAATTATTGTTAAAGTTTATTTTTGTGTCTTCCTTTTCCTCAAGAGAACATAGTTTTTGAAGTAGTAATATATTTAAAGAATTTAGATGATCTCATTTGGCCTCATCAGTATTCATACCAAAGCCCTCCAAATCGAAAATGAAATATTGAAAAATGGACAGAACACTGAATTCTGTAATCCCTGTTCACTTTTTTGTCTTCCTTACTTACTAGACTGTAACACAACAGGCAGGTTAGGCCCCTTCCTGCCTGGAAATTCTTTGATTCTTTCAAGTTACAGACTTCTTTCTTGAAAAATACCCTATCACTTCTCCAATCATTATTTTGCCATCTCTCTGATGAATACTTTTGAAATCTCATTTAGTTTTGTAAGACAAGACGAAATTTAAAGATCCCCTAGGCAACAAATAATAGCATACATCTGATATCTTTTTGTTCCCCCTTAAAAGTTGTGCTTTTTCTGGGTGAAACTTAATAGGAAAGCCAAGATTTTTATGAATAACTTGAAGGCAAATTATTATAGCTCTCACCTTTATGGTTTCAAACTATCTCATCGAAGAAGGTACATAAACTTAAATATACAATTTTTGAGATGCAGTATAAAATAAGTTTAAATGAGGATAGAGATTTTTCAATTTTCCTACTACTGTTAAGCATCATTCCAATTAAATGTCTTCTTTTGTAGAGGGAGATAAGAAGGCAGAGCGCTCTCAGCTTCAACCAGATCCAGCCAGTCTGTCGTTCATCTTGGCGTGTGTTCATGCAGAATATACATCTTACTGTATTATTGTCCTGCAATTACTTTCCTTTCTCTTTGGAGAACTTTGGGTCCAGACCTTGTGTTGTACCTTTATTTTGTATACCATTACTTTCTGGTTCCTTTGCAAAGGGATCACATAGGAAAGATAGTGTACCCTTAAAAGAATATGTTACAGTTTATTAAGCTTCTGTCTCTCATAAATGCTATTATTTTCTTCATAATGGTAACCTCACATATTTTTTATGAGGAAAAGGAAAAGAAATAAGAAGTCTTCAATACGTACTCCGGGCTCAGTAGAAAAATTCTTTTAGACATTCAAGAAGGAATACTTCCTTCCTACACAGGAAATCACAGTTATGAGCATCACCAGTGTGTTTGTCATTTAAAGAGCATAACATGCTAGGCACTGGTGCCTGAGATGTTAGTGCCTTACACCAAAATAGTCACAGAACTAAAACAATGGTTGCTTATGCAGCTCCAACTCATACTTGGCATTGAAACCTGTTTCAATTTGAGAAACACCCTTGTGTCATGTTCAGGTATTTGGCTGCATGAAGGCCATTTTATTTTCACCTACTCTGTGCATTCTTCTAATGACACATTCCAGCCTGACAGGCAGAAAAGCATCATTTCAAACCTTGAAAGTTACATGAAATCAAAACATTTAAGAAGGTAGTTTCCACTGCCTTTGTGGAGGTGAAGGAGTCAAGGTAGAAGACAGAAAGAGGAAGAGAGGTAGAGAGTTTACTCTTCTTCCCTCCAAAGACATCTTTGCTTCACTGGAGTTTATGTATAAATACATTCATAATCATTGGTTATTTCTTATATTCTACAGAGATTCTTAATTATTTTCAAGTTTGAATCATGTGATCCATGCAGTATCATTACAAATGAGTCAGATACTGCTGTTTGCTTAATATTCACTTTCCTTTTTCTCCCACATGTGTACTTTGTTTAATGAGTATCAGTATGACCAGCTATGTCAGTGAATTTCCCAGTCTCCGTCATATGGTCATGTGATACAGTTCTGTTTGATGACACAGAGATAGAAGTTTGGGGAAGATCTTGCATTACCAAAAATAAGGCAAAAACTTCCAAGAAGAATTTTTAGACTTTGAATCATTCCTTTTCTCCCTCATTTTTCTCAGAATATTAATATAAGTAAGTGGAGAAACTATCTAGAGACCATTGGAATTATATAGATATTTGTTCCACCTGTTAAAGATGGTGACGCACAGCAACAGAAAAAATCTGATCTATTTAGTCTTTCTTTACTTTTTGTACTTCCAGAAAAATAAATATTATTTGAACAAGCCACTAATGCACAACTATGATATACAGTTGAACCTAAATCTCTACTAGTAAAGAAACTTAGTTTTAAACAAGATTTATCAGGATGTGGAAAGATTAGCAAATCAGATGAAGCCTGTAACTCCTGACTGTTTGCTCCACATGCTGGCTGGAACGCTCTCAGCTTGGCTGTTATAGATCATGAGGGCTTGGGTTAATTCTCTGAAACTTTCTTCTAGCCATCCCCAATTTCCTGGTTCTGTTACAGAGAAAGACAGGGAGATGATGTCCACAGCAGATGTCACACACGTCTTACAGTGGAGCAGATTATCTTAGAAAGAAATTACCTATGATATGTCTTTGGAAGAAAAACATGAAAGCTTTTGAAAAATGTTTCAAACTCATAGGCCACAAGTCAATCTTGCAATCGACTTGGGAAGAATAAGCTGCAAACAAGTGAAGACATCTTTCATTTTCAAATCAGTACACATCTTTGTGTACAGTCTAAGATGACACCTGAAAAACTGTGACCTCACTGTTAATCTTCAGCTTTCATTACTTCCAATCTTTACTCCTATAGCAAAGATTTAAAGAAAGATACATGTGTTCTATATCTTGATAGGAATTGTTTTAATTGCTTATCAAGGTTGGAAGTGTCCAACTATGAAAATCAACAAGAATGTCAATTTTATGATAACTTTCTTTCTTTTAGAAAAACTGCTAGCAAGTGTAGTATCCATAGAAATTTAAATCCATCAAATATAACATGGGAAGAAAAAAATATATCTGGTGAACAGAGATCTAAAAATAGGATTAATCCACTCACTGATAAGCAATTCAGAGAGTGATCATTTGTCTAATTACAGACTTTACAGTGCAAATGATTTTTCTACTGGAACAGAAGAGTCTTAGAGCAACATTTCTAAAGGACTAATGGTCAAACTTAGGAAATATTATATTCTGAAAAAAATTAACACTGTACATTAGCACATTCAAGGCCTTGAAAATTTGAGTAATACAGGAGGAAGTGTGGCATTTCTTTAAGACAATATGTGACTATGGTGGCAAGGTAGATGAAAAGATTACTCAGAAACAGGACTTGGTCGAAACACTGAGAAGCTCAGGAGGACTACTCAACTGAAAGCACCTAGAGTCAGGAGACTCCTAGGAATAGCACCAAAGCCAAGACCTTTCCAACTTTCATTTAGAGTATCAGTATAAGGGGAAAAAATAAAAGAACTGTGTCAAGACTAGGGAGCTTTTTGGAGAAAAAGGAAAGAAAACAGCCAGGCAAAATATGCCTTACTAATCTATACTTCTTATTGTTTTCCCATGTGTTTTCCTCTGTGAGTTCTACATCAGTGTAAATGCTCACTCCTTGGCCAAGTCCCCTGAACTTTTTAATACATTTATATACACTGGGTGGAAAATATTAACCTACAGAGAAACTGGAAACAGAATCACCATATCTTGTAGCCTGAACATGAAATGCCTCCACATGTTTTTAGGTTAAAATCTTGATCACTAGCCTGTGGTACGACTGCGAGAGGACAGAACTCAGGAGGCAGAGCCTAGATGAAGGAAGCTGCTAAATCAGTCTTTAAAGGGATGTTGGGAGTCCATTCTTTCCTTCTTCTCCTTCTTTTGCTTCTCAGCCACCATGAGGTAAACCAGTCTCCTCGACCTCCCTCTCCCACCAGGATGTACTGTGTTGCTGTAGGCCCAAAGCAACGGCACCTAATCACCATAACTGAAATCTCTGAAACCTTGTGCCCAAAGGAAATGTTGCTCCTTGTAAGCTTATTATCTCAGGTATTTCATCAAGTGGTAGAAAGCTGACTACCACACCTTGTGAAATGACTGCTTGCATGTGTCCCTTTATAATCTTCCCCACTCGCAAAGCCTCTAACCACGAAGGAATGTCGAATTAATTGTAGTCAGTTCTCATTCTACATTTACAGTTCTGCCTGCTCCCTAACATTAATTTAGAAATTGATACTTTCAATATTACTGTGGATATATCTATATCTATCTATCTATCTATAGTCCTTGATAGATATATATATATAGCTATATCTATAAATATCTATAGATAGATAGCTATAGATATATATATATATATATAATAGAGAGAGAGAGGAGTTAACATTTTTGTTATCCAGTGCATACATTCTTGGATGAAATTGAGTAAGAAATGCTTTGCCTTATCATTTTACCTCTCCCACTACTAATAAGTATTTTTCTCCTGTATATTTAGTGTCACAATTTTTGCATTTTTGTTTTTATTTTTGGTGATTTAAAATCTTTTGAAAATTGGCCACAGGCATGATCCTAACCTTTTGTCTAGTATTCCTAAGGGCAAGAAGTAATATGCTATTTTTTGTAATATGCTATTATAGAGAAAATATGTGGGAAACTATGTTTATATATATAAATACATATATATATACACACACATATATATGTATATATGCACATGTATACATGCCAATGATTAGAATTAAATTACATATACATAATACTATTGAATCAATGGTATATAAAGTGTCTTTAAACAGAAACATTTATAAAACATAGCTATGTACTGATTGGTTGACAAAGACTAGGATTAACAGAGGCTCATAGAAACAGAACCTGTATTCTTTCTAGGGGTAAAGGTTCGGTGTCGGCTAACTTGGTGTTTACAACCGTTTTTGTAGACCAAAACTACTATGAATAGCAAGAGCTGATTATATTGAAACCAAGCTCATTTTTCCCACCATCAAGTATGCTAATACCTAAAGCAATGAGTTTTACAAAAGAAAGTTTTATTTACAAGGAAGCCAAATGTAAGAATAGAGTTGCAGAAGTGAAACCTATCTCCATGAGGATAGCTTTTGGTTGCTTACTGAATGAGGATACTGAATAGTGGGGAAGGTGGATAGTGACAAGAGAAGTTGAAGTGATGGAGATCTCCTCAGGTGTAGTCAAACCTCATGACACTTTGTCAGAAGCATGCTTAGAAGATGGCTGCCTCAAATCATCTGAGGATGGAGTTTTCTACTTTTAGGCATCAAAAGGTAATCTACCCACCTGACACCAGCACAGGCCTAAGTGAAGGGTCAATGGTTTCAGCACGTTTGAGACAGACTAACCTCTAAGTTCTTGAAATGCTACTTAAGCAGTTGTTACCATGGTGACCGTACATGAGAGGTACTGCTGATAGCAGCGTTAACAGGAGTATACTGCTTAGCTCTGTGACATCTAAGATTGTTGATAAAAGGAAGGAAAGCTATGGGCTTTATTCAGGTTTTCCCTAGGTTCATCCAGGGAATGAACCTTAAATTGAAAATGACCTTAAATTCGTCAGCATGTAAGAACAAGAAATTTATAGGAAATTTGCCCCTGTGACGTTCTTTCTGTTCAGGACTTTAAAATTTAAAAATAATTGTGATGGATACAAACCTGTAACTCTTACTGAGTACACATGATGTATTTCTTCACTAAAATCTTAAAATAATTTAAGAAATAGGAACTTTCTATTGTCCTTGCTTTTGCTTGAGGAACCTGAGGTGTGGAGAAGATAAATAACTTGCTCACACTCTCACAATCTTCTTTCTATGAAGAATTTTAGTAGCATTCTATGAGTGTTAGTGTTAGATCTCTTGATCTGCAGAAATGTATCACCGCTTACTTCCTGTTTTCTGTCACAGAAATAGCCGCCAAGGATCTCTTTTAGACTCTTCCCCTCTGAGTGACCTCCCTGATTTTCTCTCTTCTACAATACCTCCAGCTAATTAAGTTGAATCACTCAACACTCCTGAAGTTCCCAAGACATGCAGGAAGCAATCCAAGTTCTAGAAACTTAATCTGATCGTATTAAACCAAACTCAATAACACACACTACCCATCTCCTGACCCCTTCCAGAGAATTTTTTTCTTAGGCTTTCTAGTTCCCAAATGTCTGCAGTTACCACATCGTGAGGAATCTTTTCCACCTTACTCTGTGAATTTCAACTTTTCGCTTTTTCTCAGAACCCAGTTCTGCTCTAAGGTTCCCTCTCCCTAATACCTTCTTGTTCCTGTTACAATTTTTATGAATGTATGAAATACTGACTATCTGGCCTAATGGTTCTTCTCTGAGAATGTCTTTGTCTTCCATAGGACATTTAGCAATGACTAGAGACATCTTCGGTTGTCAAGTCTTAGTGCAAGAGAGTTGTGTGCTCCTGGGGAGCACAGGCAAATGTTGCTGCTCAACATGCAAAGATCAGCTTTCAAATTAAAAATATTCACAGTTCTGGAATTTGAAAATGCAGGTCTAGATCATTTGCTGATTCCTTTATTATTTAGTAACTACTTAAAGATACACATTTTCTAGATATCTGTCAAACTTCAAATCTGATAGATTTATATTAATATAAAAATTTATTTTGGGCTGGGGAGTTAGCTCAGTGGTTCCGGCGCCTGTCTTGCAAGCGCAAGGACCCGGGTTCGATTCCCCGGTAACCACATAACAATACTGGGTGTGGAGACCCACACCCAGCAGCAACCAGTACCACATACCACAGCGCCGCCGGGCATGGTGGCTCACGCCTGTAATCCCAGCACTCGGGAGGCAGAGGCAGGAGGATTGTGTTGTGAGTTTGAGGCTGAGCTCAGGGCCAGCCTGAACCACAAAGTGAGACCCTGTCTCAAAAAACCTAAAAAAAAAAAAAAAAAAAATTTATTTTGGAGAACTTATAGCCTTTCTGGTAAGGTCACATTAGCAATTATTCAGAGCAATAAGAGATGCACTAAAATATAAGCTCTTTGAGATGAAAGAAGTATTTTACCATTGTATCTATAGTTTATAAATGCTTAATAAATATTTGGTTTTTGGAACAAGTATTCAAAACATAGAGTTATGCACAGGAGTCTACAGAAGCCCAGGAGTATTTCTATCCTAAATTGAAAGGCATACTGGAAAAGCATGCTGGGAAAATGGTCCAGGCAAAAGAGTGGGATGAGAAGGTGGAGGGATAGGAGTGCCCATGAGAGAAAAGGAGTTCATCTGGGAGATAACATCTTGGGCATCATGATAGGACAATGGGCAACCTCATCCTTCACTAGCTTCAGGCATATACATGCTATCTCTTTAGTTTCTATCATAAGTATTTATAGTAATAAAAATGTATCTTGTTCTTTAACATAGTTTTTTCCCATCTCTTTACCAACACACAGCAAGTACCCAATAATTGATTGTCTCTCAACCAGTATAACATATCACCGGAAGAAGTAAATAAATGACAGCATATCTGAAAACATTATGATACATCTATATTTACAAATGTATCTTATGCTATGAAATAGATGAGTTCCGGTAGAAAAAGTTGAGGAACACTGAATTTTTATAAATGTTAAATTCTACAACACAGCTTAAAAGGTAAAGAAATTGTTATCAATTAAATCGCCAATGTCTCTTAGAAGTCTTATGTGTTTCACAAGTGACTGGATTGTTGAGACTTTACACTCACCAGTTAATTCATTCAGTTAGGAGACAGAGCCCGGTGGGAGGCATGTCACTGGGTCTGTGACCTGGAAGGGTGCATTTTTGTTCTCAGTTCCCACTTTCTCTCTTTGCCTCCTGGATGCCCTGAATTGAGCAACTTTTCCCACAACATGTCCATCCTGTGTGGGATGTCCATGTCCATCCTGTGTCTTCCTTGGAACCAGCTGACCACAGACTGAAACCATGAGTCAAAATAAATCTCTCCTCCTGTAGGTTGTGGGTACCAGGTGTGATGGTCGACTGATTGCATTAACTTGAGTAAAAGAAGCTCAACTAAATTCGCTCAGCAACTCCACACCATATGGTGTAGAAGACACACCCTAAGGCAGCTTGTTACCTGAATGGTATAAAGGGGAAATGAAGGCAGGATCAGCTTTTATGTCTGTGGAGGACCTCCAGTCTTCACCTTGGACTTCATCTCCTGGTTTCCAGCACAGACAGATCCTTCAGCCTTCCAGTGGAGAGCCTCAGCCTTTCATCATAGATCACTGGCCTCCTGATAAGCACTTCTACAGGACACTGCAATGAGCTCCAGAACTTCCGCTGAATTTCTGATATACAGACAGATTCTCTGTACTTTTCCACATCTGACTTACTGGGCAGCCATCATAAACCAATCTAGTAGTATATATATGTATATCTTATATTACATCTACTTCTCTAATAAATACTGACTAGTGCATCAGGTATATTGTTCCAGATGGGAAAGGAACTAAGACAAGAATTATCATATTTACTGTCCAATCTACAATAATTTTCTACCTTTACTTCCTCTATCTGATTTCTGTGTAGAACTTAACTTTTTCTTTTAAGGCTGGGGTTTCACTGTATTACCTAGATGAGGCCTCAACTCCTAGATTTACATGATTCTCCTACCTCAGTCTCCTGTAGCTAGGATTACCAGAACACACTTTTATGAACAGCTAGTGTAATTTATATTTTATCTTCCACAGAACTCTAAACTTTCTAACTGAATAGAACCTTGTGGCCTGTGAAGTAATACCAGATAGTTTAATACATACTTATATTTTGAATTCCACAAGAAGAGGCAGAAAAGGTTATTTGAGGAAATACCAATTGGTAATTTCCCAAATTGAATGAAAACAAAATTCACAGATCCAAGAATCTCAATTAGTCCCAGGCAGAATAAGAACCAAGAAAAACAGACTAAAGATTATTAATATCAAGTTACTGAAAATCAGTGATACTCTTGAGTATCTCACTTCTGGTTGCTTATGTTCATTTTTCTTTTCCCTGTAAAATGAATACATCAGTCACATCTTGAGTTTTAAAAAATATTAGAGGTAAAGTATGTAAAACAAACACACACTCAGGAAAGCCTCACAGTTCAGTGATTGTTAACAAAACGTAGGACTTCAGTTGCCTGGATCTGGAACTCCGCTGGGCCACTGAGAAGTCTTTGTGGATTACGTGAGATTTCTGCACCTCAGCTTTCTCTCTGTTAAAAGAAAATTATAACAATTCTCCTGATTTTTAGAGTTAAATGGGATTATGGTGTTACAACATAAAAGTACTTGAAAATAACTAGGGCTCGTTACATATGAGCTGCTGTGCCTCTGTGAGAAGCAGTGATGTTGTTCTTACCCTACACTGAAAGCCACATCCCACTCTGCCTGCTGCACTCCAATGCCTGGGTCTGGTCCAGGCTCATGACATAGAAAAAAGTCTCTGCTTTGGAAAAGGAAGAATCAAAACCAGGCAGAATATGATTTCATTTTGAGTCTCCTGAAAGACAACCTTTTGCTACAATCAGCTAGCTATTTAAAAAATGAGTGTTTTCATTAAAAATTGTCATGCCCAAAGGAGAAATCTAAAACTATAAAGTAACTAGTGTGAATTCTGAAATAAAGGGGGATACGTTGCCCCCTGGAACTTTTAGTATCCAATTTTGTCCCTGTCAGATCTTGTAAGCTTCAGAATTATTTGTTTGGTTTAAGTACTCAGAGAATATTCTTTCACTGGCATAAAATATTCCTTGTTAAAACAAAATACAGTTGAAAAAAAGAAGCAACAGCCCTCACTATACAAGAAAATACAACTACTAGTTCACATTAAGATAGATATGTCCATAATTCTGTCACCAAGATCCTTGTTGCTGTTTGACTTGGCATCTGAACTAGCTTCTTTAATCTTAAGGACTAATGTCTAATTCAGTAACTCTCTCCTGGGGGTGTCCTTTTTCATCTGTATCATTTCATATTATCACGGAGCAAAGGGACTTGAATCCACATCCTGCTTCCCATTGAAAAGAGTCTTCACATCAGTGAGACTCTTCTCGCAAGAGAATGGATGTATGTGTGTTTATTGATCTGAATAAGAGAAGACTAGTGGTTTTCCTGATAAAATGGAAACAACCTGACTTTCAAAAAGTCTACTTGAAGCTCATTCTCATGACTGGATACAATTGCCACTTGGAGTGATTCCATTTTCCCTAAAGTGTAAGCAAACTATCCTAGTCAAGTTTCTTTTGGTTGCAAGCAATTGACAGTAATTCAAGCTTACCCATGAGGGAAAATAAAAGTGTGTCTACTGGAAAGTTATTGAATTTTCTTATAGAATCCTAGAGAGCTCAGACCTATCAAACTGCTGCAACCAGAACTAGGAATCCAATAGGAATTCACCCGTCTCTCTCTCTTTCTCTCTCTCCCTTCCTCTCTCACTTCCCCTCCTGTCTCTCATCTGCTCCCACCTATCTCACTACATCTTTGTCTCTCTTTGCTGATCACTTTTCAGCTTCTCTTTGCCAAGGGGTGGTGTTCCGGCTGGCTTTTCAGTCACCTTCAGTGAGTCATGTCCATAAGCAGAAATTTATGTGTTGTCTCTGGGTCCCAACTCAGGGTTACTGGAAGTGAAACCTCCTGACCAAACTCAGGGCAGATCTTGTTTGGTGGTCCAGTACGCATGCATGAGGACATAGTTCAGCAAGTAAAATCTGGATCTCGCAATATAAGAGTGGATAACTAAGCTCTACTTCTGTGGGGAGTTACAAGGCAGTTCAGAGAACAAAGAAATACTCAGATATGACCACAAACATTAAAAGAATGTCATTTGCATATTAATAATAGCTGTGAAAGAAGACAATAGCTGTGCTCTGCAAAGAGTTCTCATCTCTTACTCACTCTCCCTAACTCACTGGCCATGAGGAGATCCCACCATGAGCCCTGGACAACCTCAAGAGAGGCCTTCCTGTGTCAAAGGCAGGAGACTTCGGAGAGGCCAAACCTGTGATCTTTGGGAAAACACAGCTTGAGTCTGTGGGTCTCTTGGCTCTCCCTTCCCATGGCCAGGAAACGATGTTTCTAAGAAATTCTTTATGCAGTTAATGAGAATTTGAGCCTAAACCTAAATATTGGCACTGATGAGATTTTATCTAGAACTTTGTATTGTTTATTTTTAAAGTATTAAAATTTATAGTTAAGCTGAAGTAGATTTTAAGTATATTAAAACGTATTTCATTCCTTTGAGGTAGTATTTTGGGAATATGTACAGAAGTTGGTAAAGCTTGAAGGCATTTCCGTCTTGCTGTGTTCACTTGGTGGTGGATTTAAACTTTCATGATACTCTTCTTCAGAATGCAGTATATATCTCTTGAAATTTTTGATTTGTAGCTGAATGTGGTGGCTCATACCTAAAACTCCAGCACTCGGAGGCAGAGGCAGGAGGAGTACTGTGAGTTCGAGACTAGCCTGGGCTACCTAGTGAGTTCAGGGCCAGCCTGAAGTTCAGACCATGTCTCAAAAAACTAAAAAAAAAAAAAAAAAAAATTAACTTGCATCATCTACTCCTACAGTGTATTCACCCTTGGATTTCTGTGTAACTTCTCATTTTGCATAGCACATACGATGGACATCCAGTCCCTTAAAGATGCTTCTAAAATTCATTTATCTAAAAACAAAACAAAACAAAACCACATACCTTTTCAAGATGGAAATTGAGGTAAATTGGGAGAAAAGTGTATTTTTGAAATTTGCCTTAAATCTTACAGCAAAAAAAAAAAAACACCTTTATAACAGAGATATAAGGCACTATTCTCTCTATTTTTGTGCATTATTTAACATATCCAATAATGAAATAATTTATTATTTTATTTATAAAATAATTGTCCATGGGGCCCTTCCTTTGATATTGGATTCTCATCTAATACACTTGGCCTTGAGTCATTGAATTATTTTTTGTAAATAATCATTCTAGTGAATTCGTTATATTTCAGCGTATCTACTCCATCTTGATACAGCTGTCACTGTCTCATATATGTTAAAATCTATTTATCTGGGCCGGGAAGTTAGCTCAGTGGTTCCGGCGCTTATCTTGCAAGCCCAAGGGCCCAGGTTCGATTCCCCAGTAAACCACACACAATACTGGGCATGGAGACTCACACCCAGCAGCAACCAGTACCACATACCACAGTGCCAGGCGTGGTGGCTCACGCCTGTAATCCCAGCACTTGGGAGGCAGAGGCAGGAGGATTGCTGTGATGTGAGTTTGAGGCTGAGTTCAGAGCCAGCCTGAACTACAAAGCGAGATCCTGTCTCAAAAAAAAAAAATCTGTTTATCTGAAAGTGTTCAACCTGGTACCTGAAAGCCATTCAAGTGTACGTTAGAAGCAATGGTGAAAGAATTATTGCTAATTTTCTTAGAATAAATAATGAAATATTTTCTATACGTGTTTGTTTGTCTGTTTTTAGTTTTTTGAGACAGGGTCTCATTTTTTAGTTCAAGCTAACCCTGAGCTCACTATGTAGCCCAAGCAAGCCTTGAACTCACACAATCCTCCTGCCTCTACCTTCTGAGTGCTCGGATTGCAGATGTGAGGCAACATTCCTGACATTATTTGCTTTTAACTATCCTCATTTAGAAGAATGTTTTTAATATCCTCTTTTACTAAGAGAATTTAGATGTGGAAGGGTGTGACTTCTGGGATTTGTTTTAAAATCATTTGGAAAAGAGTAAACGTATTTTGTGGGGATTATTTTTAAGAGAGTTTTATAATTGTTAAAATAGGAAATATTCTTGGTTTATGTTTATTTTAAATGAACACTTGGTAAGATTTTCCTTTACTTATCTTCACATTCCAGTAGCCTTACATTTATTATTATTTATTTCTCATAGTCCCTAAAAGTACCTCTGAGTCACAAGCCCCTTTTGAGAGGTCATTTCTATTCTGTTCCAAATTCAATCTCCTAACTACCTCTCAGTACAAGATAGTAATTGTGTTCCAGTGTTCCAATTATATTCTAAATTGAGTCTCAGACAAAAGCTATAAAGCTGAAAATATTGAAGTGATGTCAGTGAGAATGGTGAAATAGGGTCTCTGAAAACCCTCTCCTCTGAGCAAGCAAAGAAAGAAAAATTCTCAAAATTAGATCTGCGGAACTGTATCGCTAGCCAAGGAGTTGCAATAATCCAGGGAGAAAATTCAAGAAAAACTATCTGTCAACATCAAGAGGCATTGTATCATTTTACTGTGCCCTATTTTCATTTCACAGTAGCCTGCAAACCCAAGTCTTGGGCTCACAGTGAGAACAGGAGGCTTGTCAGCCAATGGAGAAGCTCCTGCAAAACCCATGTCCAGAAAGCAGGAGACTTATATGGTGGATTCCTGGAATCCTCACCAACTGCTCAGTCTTTTGATGACAGAAGAGACTCCTGGTGAAATATGTTCGACAAAGCGATGTGTAACAATGATTTAGTGACACATGTGATCATTCTAGGGACAACAGCTGGAGAAAACACTGACCTGACTGAAAAGTTAAACTCGAAAACGAGAGAATGAAACAGCCACAGAGAACTGCAACAGGCTCCCACATGTTTCTGAGAACTCAGAAGACCACCACATTCAGTGTTTGGCTGCACGCTTGCCCCGAGTACATGCAAGGCCTCGTGCACTCAAACACAGCTCAGTCTGAAGCTCTTCTTGGGCAGTGATGACCAGATGACAGACCAGGCAGTGGTAAAGTGCCGGAGTATTGGGGTTGCATAGCTCACCATACCCCTGTGCTTGCTGTGCACACAAATACACACACCACACACCTTTAGCAATGGATAGCAGACTTACTGTTCAGAGGCTTCTAAAGAAATCTCTGCCTGTTAAAGCAACCAGACAGATTTCAGAGGCTACAAGAAACAAAGATTAGAGAATCTGCAGAATTATTGCAGAAAAGTTCTTAAACAAATAGCAACAACAATGACAAAAACACTTCAGAGTCAGTAGTATCTATTTTCCAGAATTTCCATGCCCTGTTATTTAGAGTATCTAGTTTTTAATAGCAGATTTAAGGGATACAAAAACATGAAAATACAGTCAGGTGAAAGGAGAAAAGCAGACAGTAGGAAGTACTCAAGAGAGTCCAACATTCAAACTTACTACACAAAAACATCAAATATTTTCACAGCTAAAGAGAAACAAGATTAAAAAATTCAGGGTGAAAATTACATCTCAGAAAATATCAATAAAGAGATAAAAATTATTTTAAAAGAACCAAATAGAAATTCTGGAGTTTCAAAGTAAATAACTAAGTAGAATAAGATGTGTAGAAAAATTTAGCACCAAAACTGAAGCTTCTAGCCTGAGTGGTGCTGCACACCTTGGCAATGTAGTAACTTAAGCAGATTCCATCTCAAAATGTTTAAGAGGATTAAGGGGTAAGCAGAGATAGGGGTGTAGCTCAGTGCTAAGGTCAAGTTCAATCTCCTGTAAAACTCAATCTGAAATTTTAAATGAAATAATAGATGTCTTCAAGATAAGTCAATCAGGACTGCCCCATTTAGAAACATGAAGATTAAACAGAAAAGAAAAATAAACATGGCTTCAGAAACCTGTGAACAGCAGTAAGCATGTAACACACTGGGGATTCCAGGGCGCAGCTAGAAGGTCTCACTAGGACCTTCACCTGAGCATCTTATATAACAAAAGTGTGTTTCTCACAGTTCTGGAGAAGACTTGATCTCTTGGGACTTTTTTATAAAGGTACTAATCTCTTTACAGGGTATTCACACTCAGAACCTCATCGATGCCCTCAACTCCTAATATCATCACACTGGTGGTTAAGTTTCCGCACGTGAACTTGGGAGGGGAGACACTAACATTCAGTCCATGCATTTACAAACTCACACCCTCCTCCTTATTCTTTCTTTGTTTCAATGAATTCATTACAAAACCTTAGGAAACACAATGGAGCTTTCAGAGTAGCCATTTATAGTACCAGCATACTAGATTGACCTCTGTGATAGTAGACAAAATAATTCTTAATGAATTTAAACTGTAACATAGGAAAGTTTGCCCAATTTAAAGAAATAAGTGTAAGTTTTAATTTTCTGTCCAATACACAAGTTTTTTGGTTAGATTTCATATTTTAACATTTGAAAGTTTATGGGCTGCAAGTCTGAATATGTTCCTCAAGGGAAAATATCCATATGTGGAAGAAAACATCCTCTTTGAAAGAACATTCATACAAAGACTAAGTCTTCTTGCAGAGCCTGTGGGAGTGAGTATGGAGCTCGCTTCTGAAGGGTTGTGTAAAGTTCAGGGTCCAGGGTATGCTGGTACAGGTAGGTACCATTCATGTCTTTCTCAAGAATTCTCATTTCCATACACTGCTGGCCAGGGAAATAAACACAACTTAGACTGATTGTTCCACCAAAAGAATGTGCAATGTGGTCCAAGCACTTTCTTTTCATTTCCTGAGTAGAATAGTTGTGAAAAAGCTACATCAAGGTGCAGAGAACTGTAGGATTTGCTTTTTAGCTTCTCCTTTGGGAGCCTCCAGTCTCCTTAGAATGGAGAGTACCCGTGCAGACTCCTACCTGTGGTCTTGGAGATCTAAGCTATTTCTTTCAGGCTCTGCAATAATCACTTTTCCCACTAAAAATTTAACAGATAAGCCTTCTCTGGTGAATTGCTATGTAGCTCACTGAGATCAAAATTGAAAACTATGAAAACAGTATTACATCTTGAACGTAATAGGCCCAAAGCAGAATTATTGATTTCTAACCTTTCCAAACTTCTTCCTCTAGTTTTCTCCATCTCAGTAAATGACACCACAAACCACTTAACTGCTTAAGCTAAATCCCAGGAGAATTTCTTATTCCTCCTTTTCTCTCATCCCCAACATCCAAATCATCATGTCTCACTGGCTCTAACTCCAAAGCACATCTTTAATTGATCCACTTCTCAGTATGCCTGCTGCTTCCATCCTGGGCCAGTCTATCACTTGTCACCTGTGGGCCTCCATAGCCTCCTCACAAAGCTGCCTGACTCTTCCCTGACTCAACGCAGTGCAGTCTCTCTTGAGCAACTTACACAAGCCCACGTCCTCAAAAGTGTCCCATCTGCATCAAATCAGACCTAAGCCATTTAGGGAGCCCAGTTCTCTCAGGTCCTGTCCTCCTCTTCTGACTTCCTGCACCACTGCTTTGCTTCACTAGACATATCTCTCTCATATGCCAAGATCATGCACATGGAAGCTCTTTACATATCTAACACATTCTGGTCATTCTATGACATGATAACCATGTCTTCAGTGATGACTTCCTTCTCACATTGCTCCCACTGCCTTGTGTGTTAATTACAATACTTGTCTTTATTTACAATTACCTTATTTACATATTATTCATTCATAACCCATAATCCCCATAGAAGACACCTACTTTTGTTTTAACCCTCACTTTTTCCCTGGAAGACATCACAACATCTACTGGAAATTTAATTACTAAATGTTTAGTACTGGAATATTTATCAGGACTGCATTTAATGAGCAGTGCATGAGTTTGTCAAAAGCCAGTCGGTATTTTTTCTATGAGCATTTATCCAGTGCCATAATATTAGGTGTGACTCCAGGAGCCAAAGTCATGAAGCCTAAAGTCCTTCCATTGTATACTTTGTTCTCAGTGCTGGCCAAGTAATCCCTATTGTATATTATAAGTGATATTAAATGATCAATTTATTATACCAGATAAGATCATCTCAGCCAGGCATGGTAGCGAGTGCCTCTGATCTCAGCTATTTGGAAGGCTGAAACAGAAGAATCACATAAGTTTAAAGAGCATGGGTAATTTAGTGAGAACCTATTTTAATTTTTAAAAATAAATAAATAAATAAGCTGGGGATGTAGTTCAGTGTTTGCTAGTGTCCATCCCAGGACCATCACCAAAAAACTTAGTGAAGATGATATTTAACATCTTGATAAACTTGTAATTAATAGCTTTTGGGTCACTAATGATACTATATCCCAGTAATGTAGTGTTATATAAACATTTATAAAGTAGACTCAGCATAAGAATATCACTAAACTAATGGCTAAAAGAAGGTCCCATCTTCCACCCTGTCACTATGGTGGCACTGATACAAATGCAGGTGGACTCCAGGGTGAGCAACCTGCTCCTAAGACCCAGCATCTTCAAAATCTCTGGAGCGCACTGTATTAGGTAATGTTTGTACTAGTTGCCGAACATGATATGAAATCAAGAAAGATAAGCAGGCCCTTCCTGGGGGACCAGACACTCTGTGGGGCATGGATGGGCAGACAGAACTAAGTTCACTGAAGCTGAAATATGTTGGACTTACTGAAACCCCAGTCTCAGCCATTCTACTTTTCTTTCTTCAGAGATTAATTATAAGAAACCTTAAAATAATAATTAATAAGAACTTTATGAATGTTTGATCATTTTAATCTTTATAAAATCTCCACGAGGTGGTATTATTAGCACCTTTATTGAAAAAAATGCATGAAGGTGCAGCAGGAGATGCAATAATTGGCATAAGGGCTGCATCGGGTGACTGGGGAGCCTTGCTCAATACCAGCAGCATCTCCACCAACCCAGTTTCCACAGCCTGCTGAGAAACCCTGTTCTGGTGTCCTTCTGATTTCTTCCTCCAGGTATCACTTTGTTATCATTTCACCTTCTTTTCCCAAGAGTCTCAGCCAGCTCTCTCTCCCTCCCTCCCCCCCACCCTGCTCCCTCACCCTGCACACAACAGTGTCCTCTCTTAGTTCCAAGTTTCACTGACAGAATCTGTTTTGGGACTCTGATGACGATCTAAATGGACTGGTTATTTTGAATTTGTTCATTCCACAAAAACATGGGACACTGTGTTCCTCATACAGACACCTTGGAAGATATAAGTGTATAAGTGTATAGGAACCAAAAACAGCTGGACAACCACAAACAAGTATTTTAAATCCTCACAAATAAGTTGCATTGTAAATGTAAAACTCTTATGTTTTCCAATAACTTAATTTGCCAAAGGGATACAACTCCCAGAACAATGAAAATGAAATTAGCACTGCAAGAGACAGAGTACTCCACAGTGTGAACTGCTGGAGGGGAAATTATAATTGCCATTTTCATTTTTTAAAAACAGGCTTCTTTTCTACACTGTCACCCTCCAGTCTTTTCAACAAGCCATTTTCGTATAGGTGTGGGTATGTGTGCGTCTTATCATTTTATATTTGAAGGAAACCAATATACAGTTGCATTTGTTACAAATAGAAAAGTCCATTGGCCAATGAGTCATAAATATTAATTGTCTTTTGAAGTATTTAAAAGCACTTGCAATGTTGGTTTGTAGATAATGTATACATGACATCAGTTCTTATCAGCCTATGAGCCACAAGTTAACAGCACAATACTGGATTAACCCCAGATCCTCCTGGAATATAAACTGCTTCCCAAGGGCCAGGCACTCAGACGTGCCCCTTTCCCCCTTATCATGTTTGGCTGAAAGTCCCAAAACAGAGTGGAGAGAGGTCATGTGTGATTTTTCGCTCCTGCTTGTAATTTTGCTGCCCTTCTGTTCCGGCCAGGTCTTGCCATCTTTCTGATTTGTTTTCCAATCATTTGGTTTGGAAAACTTCCTGGGAGTCTCCCGGGGATACTCCTGAGGAAGCCCTGACCTAACCTGCAAGTCCAGTGCCCTTGACATGTTCCTCCTCACTGCTGTCACCACCTGGAACCCTATACCTGGCTGACTGTGAATCTCTATCACTGACTGTTGCCTGCAGTGGTCCGTGATGCTGCCAAAACCCTGTCAGGCCGTCCCTGTGTCGTCTTGTTCTGCTGCTCACATCACCAGCTGA
Organism: Petromus typicus; assembly: GCA_004026965.1. Classification (NCBI taxonomy): domain Eukaryota; kingdom Metazoa; phylum Chordata; class Mammalia; order Rodentia; family Petromuridae; genus Petromus; species Petromus typicus. The sequence goes on from PVIR01000280.1 coordinate 29,285, forward strand.
TAGGGAAAAAATATGTAGCATCTGATGCCTCTGTATTTGCAAAGGAAGAGGGAGAACTTTTAGCAGTCTCATGCTGAAGTCCCATTGTCCCATTTTATATCCTTGTCCTGCCCTAGACACTCAGGCAGCTACGGGTGTTGGACTAACTATGGTTCAAATATAACATCATTCCCGATCTTAAACAATGCACTCCTCGGCTCGCAGCCAGCCTCCTGCTGTCTGTTACAGCCAGAAGACCTGGCTGCCAGGGGTCTTTAGGTCCCGACATTGTTGTTCTGCTTATCCTGTGTCCGCTCTTGTTTTCATCTGGCCTGTAACGTGCCACTCCTCTCCCCCTACTCCCCATGTCTGACACACCTGCTAATGTCAGAACCACGAACATGTCTGTAATCATAGCACTCTGGGAAACTCAGGCAGGAGGATCCCAAGTCAATCCCAGCCTGAGCAACTTAATACCTAAGGAAGACTCAGTTACAAAATAACAATTTAGAGAGGTCTGTGGACATAGCGCAGTGGGAAGGATCTGGGTGCAATTCCCGGTACCACAGACAAACCAAAAAATGAGTAAGCTTTCTTTTAACAGTCGACATTTTTAGTGATTTTTTGGTAGCTTCTCTAGAGTTTTCAAATTTTCATTCTACTTCCTTCACATTATTTTGTATAAATTTAATACTAAAAGTCTTTTGTTAGTCAATCAGATAGCTGTGCAAAGAATAGGTGTATAAACTTTTAATTGATGTAATTTCCCCTGATCATTCATTCAAATGTGGTCAAAACTTTTTCTGGAATGAGTTATCATTAAAATTATTACTTATGACTGTAATCTAAACATGTGTATGTTATAAACCTTGATAAAGGATTAAAAATGAGGAATAACATTTTAGTGGAAATGTTTTCTAACAAGGTGAATTTGAATTTCTCCCCTTGGTTAGTTCATTGATGAAAATGGCTAATTACCAAATAAAGTTAGCATTGATTCTGTTTTCACTTTTTGCTTCTATAAACATAAACACTAAGACACTCTAGTCACATAAATAAATATATGTGTAGATACTATTTTTTCTTTTGAAAAGCAATGTCACATCAGACATGGTGGTATAAGTCTGTAATTCCAGGAGGTTGAGCCAAGTGGACTTGAGTTCAAGGCCAACCTGGACTACCTGGTGAGACCTTATCTCAAACAAACAAGCAAACATAATGTGACTTGATTATTTTGAACTCTTTTCTAGTTCTAACAAAGTTTTTGCAATGTTCTATCATCAAAAGTTTTTATTTTTACCATAACAAATCATCTAACAATTTCATAGGATCCTTCTGTGCTATTGTGAAATGTAAAAAATAGCAAAACAAAACAAAAAAAAACCACCCTGTGACTCAGACATTTGAGTTTTTTATTGCCACAGATTCTGTATTTTAGAAAAGTCACTTTGATGGAAGTTAGAAAATTAGTATTATTATTCCTTTTTGGAGAGTGGTTTTTGAGACAGGGTCTAGCTATTTAGTTTAGGCTGTCCATTAGCTCACTTTATAGCTCAGGCTGGCCTCAAACTCCAGACCATCCTCCTGCCTCAGTTTTCTGAGTGCTGGGATTCAAATGTGTGCTACCACACCTGATGAAAAATTCATTATAATTATATTCTCTGCTTTTCAATTTAAAGGAACTTCACTTTACTTCAGAAGGAATTTAGAAAAATCAAAATATTAACTTCAGTATATTATTATAATATCTTTTATAAAATAATTTTGTATAATCACAGCTTTAAATATAACTTCATCAAAATCCTGGAGCTTTGGATTTAGCTTATTTAGATTATGGGAATTCTCTGTCATTTAAATTAAGAAGATCAACTTTTATTTTCCATTACCCAATAAGATGTATTTTCTGTCAGAAAAAGTCTGATTCTATTTTCCATTTGCAATCAGCATGCTATTATGTACTTTCAAGAATATGTTGCTTTAAAAGACAAAAATAATAAAGTAGATCTTGTAAAGTATCTACTAAAATTATTCAGGATTAAATTAGTGTAGACCTAATGAATTTATATATCTCATAAAAAGTTTATGTAGTAATAAATCAATATCCTATTACTTTTCTACCTAATAACAATTTAACATCATTAAAATTGTGTTATGTATAAAGCAAGATGTATGATTTAAAAAGTACAGAATTCTGTAAATGTATTTTGACACTTGGCTTTTAAGAAGAATTACATAAAAATCAAATTTCTAAAATCAGAAATAAATTCAATTAGCCATTACATATTATCATCAAATCTTACTTCTATACTTACTGAAGAGCATGTACTGCTAAAAGATAATCAGATTATTGGCTAGCCAGCTTCTTTTGTTGTTGTTAAAAATAAGTTGAAATATTAAAAATTTTGTGAGATGAAGTATGGATTTACTGTGCTCAAAATAAACATTTTAAAATATAGTCTGATAAAATAGCTCTTACCACTAAGTAACACATCCAAAAATCTCAAAGAAACTACATAAACTTTTATTTATGAGTTTTATTCACTATGTCTTGAAAATTTGGGTAGCACTGGGAAATATTCCAGTTATATTTAAAAGAATCAATAGCAGTAATCTATACAGCTTTGGCCATTGGAAGGTGTTTTTGTTCTCAGCTAATTATATGTCAGAAGAATAATTATAGAAAACAGCTGAACTTGTATTCTGATATTTTAAAAGTTCTTTTAATATTCGATACTTTTAAAAAGTTTGATACTTTTTACGTCTTTGTTTTGGTCTTATGGGGCCTTCCTTCAGAGCTGTGGAGTCTTCATGCTTGGAAGACTGAAGAGATTGGTCACTGCTGCTATTACCATAATCTGTCCTTTGTATGAATTCTGACTATGCCAAGGACAGAACTCCAGGTTCCTAACAACAAGCTTCACCTTTAACAGCAACATTTAAGATAGGAAGTCTTATTGATCATGGTGCCTTGACTGCATTTCACTGTCCTTTATCTTTCACTGGGCACTCTCCAAGTTTATACTCACCAGAAAAGACTCTTGGATAAATAGAAGAAATGTTTGTGTTTCTTCCAGTGCAAGAAGAATTAATATGAATTTAGACTCTATCTCAGCTACTCAGCTTTAAGAAAGAATGTCTACAGAACTTGAAGACCTATAACTCTTGCAAATTGACCCCAGAAACAACAGTGAATACTTACAGCTTGCAAATTTTGCCTAATCTCTGTCCTCAAAGTCCTGCTCCAGTCCTCTGTGCTGTAATACAGTAAATACTCTCAAACTTCTTTGGTTACAGGCACTTCCTGTTTTGAGTGTGAGTAAAAAGCTGCCCATTGTGAAGAATCAAGACACTTCCTGTGAAACACAATTAACAGCCCCTCCAAGGGATCACTGCCACCTCTTTACTACATCCGTGCCCATTGGTCTCTGGTTTTATTTTTACCTTCAAAAAAGATTGTTTTTGAAGTAATAATATAAGAAACTTTAATGATTATAGAACATTATCATTGTATTCAACCAGTCCGAATACATATGCACTATTCCATTTTCAAAATGTTCTCTTAAAAAGAACACTTAACATTATTTCCATGTATTTGTTCAGAAAATAGTTATTAAATATTTGTGTGGCAGGTTCTCACGGTAAGTGATGTGGATACAAAGATGAAAGCCTAGGGTTGTGGTCAACAGACTTGTACCATAGCTGAGTGGTTGCCAGGGAGCAGGGACGGAGAAGGCTGAGGAGTGTTGCTAAAGGGTGGCACAAAGGGGCTCTTTTGTGATAACAAGACAGTTCCGAGCCCATAGGTGGTCATAAATAGAAGCTGGCAGACCTTGTTCTATAAGGGGAGAGACAGTAATAATCTCCAGAATGTTACTCTGTAGCAAGCACTCCTCATAGCCAGAGATTTTTCTTTCTTTCTTTCTTTCTTTCTTTCTTTCTTTTATTGGATTCTTCATTGGTATATTTTATATACACATCATGGCCACACCCAATATTGAGAATTTGTACCAGTATCTGACACAAGTTAATTCTCATTTTTACCCATTCCCCTGCTCATCCTACAATCACCCCTCCTCCCCACACCCTAGATACATACGCTTGCTTGCTTTCTTTTAACATCATATTTTTTCTAGTTGGTTCTCTCTGAAAAATGTAAAGGACTTTCTTGGTAAAATAAGACTCCTAAATATGAATCTGCCTTCTAGGATGAAGCTATAGGCCCTGGTAATAGAGCAAAGGGGGCAAAATCCTATGGGAAATGAGGAGGAAGAAGACCCATTTGTCATTTACCATTACTGGGACAAAATAACTGCATAGTTTCTGTTTTATTGGTATCTATAAGTATCACTAGGCTACACACCTTACCTAGAACTAGGTCTGTTTCACTAAATCCAATGTGAGCATAAGGCCAGGTGCTCAAATGTTTTTCTTTACATGAATGAAAGAACAGCGTGCCCATCATGAGCCACGCTTTCCAGACTGTCTGTCTCATGAAGGATTCTCCCATCACAAGGTGGGCAATTATTTATATGGTATGGCTCTTCACTTTAAGTAGCTCTAATCATTAGTATTTATAAAGTATTGAAATCTATCTGCACATTTTTTATCAAATAATTCTAGTTCTTTCCCAGCAATAGTTATAGTTCCTCCTAGGAATGAACAAGCATACAGTCTGGGTTTTTTTGTTGTTGTTGTTGTTTTTTAGGGGGTTTTTTTGTTTTGTTTTTTTGTTTTGTTTTGTTTTGTTTTTGAGAAAGAGTTTCACTTTGTAGTTCAGGCCAGCCCTGAGATCACTATGTAGCCCAGGCAAACCTTGAACTCACAGCAATCCTCTCACCTCTGACTCTGGAGTGCTAGAATTACAGGCGTGAGCCACCATACCTGATACTGTGACATGTGGTACCGATTGCTGGTGGGCATGGTTGCATGTGGTACCTGGGATCGAACTAGGGACCCTGTGCTTGCAAGGCAGGTGCCAGAACCACTGAGCTAAATCCCAGGCCCCATGCAGTCTCTTTTATATCACTGTCCTTGAGATATTTGAAAATTCCCTGTGAATTATTTTCCAGATTAGAGTTCCCCATGGTTTTTCAGTTGTTCCTTTTCTGATTTGAGGGTTAGGCCTTTATTCTGACCAGCCTCATCACTACAGTGGTTAACAGTATAGACTCCATAGTCAGGATTCATGGTTAAACCTTAGTGTTAGGTTTACTAACCTGAGAAACATTGACAAATGGCATAGTCTTTCTCTGTTTTCATTTCCTCATTTGTACAGTGGAAATAGTACTAATAGTGATCCTCATAAATTAGAAGTAAGTGAGTTATTATATGTAAATATCTTACAAACAGTAAGCACTCTTCAGAGTCGAAAAAAATAATAATATTTAAAACTGCATGATATCTCTTTTGATTCTTATTCTATAAATCAACCAGGTACAATTCATTTAGGACAGAAGATTTGAATTATGGGATATGGACATTAATACAGATGGCTCTTAACACACCATGACCTGACATAAATTTTTAACTTTACAGCCGGGAATTTAGCTCAGTGGTCCCGGTGCCTGTCTTGCAAGCGCAAGGGCCCAGGTTCGATCCCTGATTAACCACATACAATACTGGGCATGGAGACTCAAGCCCAGCAGCAACCAGTATTACATACCACAGTGCCGGGCGTGGTGGCTCACGCCTGTAATCCCAGCACTCAGGAGGCAGAAGCAGGAGGATTGCTTTGATGTGAGTTTGAGGCTGAGCTCAGGGCTGGCCTGAACTACAAAGCGAGACCCTGCCTCAAAAAACCTAAAAAAAAATTCTAACTTTACAATGTGAAAATAATATGTGTTCAGTAGAAATCATACTTATAATTTTGAGTTTTGATCTCTTAATTGATGGACTAACAACCCTGTGATCCTTGGATGACAGCGGGCAGTGAAAGAAACTTGGAGCATGAGTCAGCCGTTAAGTCACGTGGGTTGACAAATGGCCCTCAAAAGTATGCTAGGTTGGAAAGCTGTGATGCACCATGGGTGAGGTGCGCTAGATGCATTCTCAGCTATCTATGGATTTATCAGGATGTAAACTAAGGAGCTTTTATATGAAAATTACATAATTATGGGGAAAACTGGGAAAGTGATGATCTGAAAGAAGCAGATGACAAATGAAAGGCATCCCCAAGTCAATCTGAGGGGCGCAGTTCACCTCACTGTCCCAAGGAATGCCACAAAAAAGAGGCTGGTGGCAACACCTGTATCAAAAATGTGGAAAGTGTTCTAGCCACTGGTGATGAGCAGTAGCCAGAAATAAAGGCTGGATGCAGAGAGGCGAATAAAGAGAATTTATCATCTCCGTGTCTCTAAATCTACCTACCACCCTCCAAAAGGCAATGATTTCTGCTTAATTTCTACCACTCAGGAAAAAATCCATCTGTCCAATTAGTTCAGAAAAACTCTATGAAGAATATTCAGGAAAAACTTGTCCATAGTAAACATTGATAATAAATAACACAGTATAGGTGTGTGAGCTTGCTTTAGTCTTTCAATCTCTCTCATTAAAACTGTCATCAATGGGGCAACTCAGGCAGGGCAGAAGAGCATAGCATGCAGGGCTCCCACAACCCATGCTCCACAGGAACTTCCCTGGGCCAGTTAACCTCCTGCAAAGTTTGCATATCTGGGGGGCTTTCAGCGTAGTTATTTCACCTGAACAGTCTGACAGTAAAAACTTCACGCCTCTCACATGTGCTTCTCTGAACCAGTCTCTGAGGCCTACAGTTAACATATGATTTTTTAAACATTTCTCTTCATGATAAATTCAACATACGATAAAGTGGCAATTATGGTTCTACCTTTTCCAGTTGATACCATTTCATATCTTTGTCAGAACAAGCAAAGATTAGCTAGCTTTATTATGTTTATTTTATATGCAAAGTAATATGCATTGGAGGCTCAATCATTGAAGCATTTCTTAGGGGAGTGCAAGGAATATTAATACAGTGTGTTCAGACATATGCTGTGGACTATACTGCTTTCCTCATATCTCACAAAATAACTTTGGGAATCACTGGGCTCAACAAAACACAGATTGCCTATTGAATAGCCAGAGACTGTTTTGTGCATATGTATGCTGTAAAACTCCCCACTAATCCACTCCTGTTCCAGGGTCACTGAACCAAGGATGTTGTGACCTTGATATTTCCACTAACCATTATGCACAGTATTCAAATTTTCTCATTCACCCTAACTTTCTCTAAAGAACACATGTCCTAGCTCATCAGCTGATGGGCTTGATGGGGTCCCATTTGGCTCATACTGATTCCCTCCATAGTTCTAAATTTCAGGGAAAGGATACAGGAAGTGCATGACTGTTGCTCATCCAAGAGTCTTGAACTTTTTATGTAGACTGTGCTGCCTCTTCCTTGTACCAGTTTAATATCCCAAGGACTTAGGGGAACATAGGATTGTTCAAATGGAAGATAAATTCTACGGTATAGTTCAGTCACAGAGTGTTTGCCTAGTATGCACAAGACTCTGGGCTTGATCGTCAACATCACAAAAATGATCTTGACATTTATGAAATTAAATGACCACTAAGAGGCTCTATTCTTAAAAAAGACGGCTCCAGTAGATGGCAATCTCCACCCTTAGATAAATGAGAGGACAAGATTCTCATCTTCCCCTTAAACCCTATTTAATCTTTGCTCTGCAAGTACCCAGTTATTTACCTACTAGATTTGAGGAGCCTTAAATGAACTATATAAAGTGCTGAGCCCAGGTAGTAGAATGAAATCCATTGTCCATAAAAGGGAGCTATTATCATGACTGATTATTTTAACCTCCTTAATTATTTTAAAGATCATAAGAGCTGGGAACAAATCATGTGCTTGTATCCTCCTAGCAATAGGACAGCATCTGGTTGATATTTGTCTTAATAAATATTTATAGAAGAAATGAAGTTGTTTATTTCATATATTTCTGTGTCCTGTGCCCTACATTTCCTGGATCTCTTTTGCTAAAATAGGAATTTTCATTTGAAGTAAACTTTTACTATCATCAGTCAAAGTACTTCTGCAAACCAAGCCCAACATATAATGGGCATTGTTCGAAAACATCTTAACTATGTCCACTAGAAACCATCAGGGTATGATCAGAGAGTAATGGACCCGAGTTACCTAGGGAGCTGGCAACAGCACCAAGAACAGGGCCTCAGCCTGCTCGGGCAGCTGGCGCCCTGTACAGTGAGCTCAGGAGCACATGGTTTGCTCCAAAAGTACAGTCCCTGAAGTTGAGGGACATCCTGCTTGTTGACATTAGAGTTAAAGTTTAACATTTTGAAAAGTAATAAGAGTCTTCTAATCTAAACATAATGCTTGGACTTATAAGATCTCTATCATATATACAGGCTTAGTATTCCTTATCTGAAAGCTTCAGACCATACAGGCTTTTGGATTTCATATTTTGGATTAGGGATGCTCCACCTGTATATATTATATTTTAATAGTCTTCTTGAGTCAGTGCGGTCTAGGAAAGAGACACAAATGATAAACTATTTGGTGGTCATACAGCTATACTATCAACGTGTGTCCTTCTCTGATGGTGCGCCTGACCTTGAAGTTTATCAAAACGACCACGTGACATGAAAGGTCACAGTTATAATCAGTGCTCCATAATAGTCTGGGTGAAAAAACTATTCACCCAATGCACAGAAAAACATTTTCAAGAGAGACAAAACAAAGTGTTACCATGACTGACTTCCGAGGAAAAAAGGGGGCAAAGAAACAGGCCGAGCCAATGTGTTGATGTCCTTGAATTTCATTTCTTCAGTGAATCTAATTCTAGGTCACTTGGGTAGATTTCTTAAGATACAGGGTTTCTCCTCACAGGCCCCTTCTGCAGTTTGCAGTCAGAGGCGGGGTCAGAGGCGGGGTCAGAGGCTGGGTCAGAGCCTGGGCGGTGGAGCAGCCCAGAGGAGATATGCTCAGGGCTGGACGCAGAACTCGTAAAACAGATGCTATGGTTGTAAAGATTCTGTACATAAAGATTATGATGAGCAAGCTCACTCCTATTATGGGCTCAGCCCTGTCTCTCAATTTACGTGAAAAGATTTAAAGCTAGAGCAGTTTACTGACAACATGGGGTATGAGTGGCTATAAGAGGACTGAGCTCTGCAGCCTTTGCTTCTGCTTTCCGGCACAGGGCTAGGACAAGTCACCTACTCATATAGCTCATTGGTGAAGGGAACATCTCATCCCATTGTAAACCAGAGTAATTTGCCTTCTGAAAACATGATAATCAGCTGGGTCCCTAGCACGTCTACAGTCCTGGCATTGCAGAAGGATGAAGCAGGAAGATCACAAGTTTGAACCCGCTCAATGAGACTCTATCTACAAAGAAAAACTAAAAAGGAGCTGGATCCTCAGTAGCTCAGTGGAAGGCTCTGGATTCAATCCCCAATACTACATAACAAAGAAATAAATATAAAAACACAGCAGATTGGACAATCATAAACACCCTAATGTAATGGAAAAGCGTGAAGACCCGGGACTCAAGGGCTGGAATCAGAGGTGGGAGGTTGATAGATTTGTGAGTTCAGACAGAACTCACCCCCTTGCTGACAGGATGGCTTTGGCAAGGCACACTGAATGTTCCAAAGCCTTCCACACACACATTAAAATTAGGTCACTCTCATTTCCCAGTAGTTGTAATTATACTACATTTTATTATTCTCTATATAGGTTTGCAACCCCCCTGAAATGTTCTTTTGCACCAAAACGAAAACAAATCTAGAACTTCTTAAAGATATTCTTTTTGTACCAAAGTCCTGTCGCTGACTATGAGAGGCGAGTGTAGGCAACGTAGGAGGAGAAAAGTGCAGTCTAGCAGTCAAAGGCTTCAGGGCAAAGCCTCGTTTTGTCAGGTGGGATGTGCCACAAGAGCATGCTACAGTGATGCTGTAATGATTAGATGAAAGAAAGCAAAGGAAACCAGTATCTGGGAGATATTTTCTTCTCATTTTAAGAATTTGATCTCACATTAAAAAAAAAACCAAACCCACAAATGACTGAAGGAAATTCATAAACAGTGACAGAAAAGCAAAGCCTGTGCCCTGGTAGTGGCTTATAGAATCAACTTTGCATTTTCCAGCAGCATATGATGTGTGGAATCGGTGCCTCAAGAACAATGAAGGGGCTGGGTGCGGTGGCATATACCTGTCGGCCCAGCACTTGAGAGGCTGAAGGAAAGGGTTTGTGAGTTCAAGGCCAACCTGAATTACATAGCAAGATTTTGTCTCAAAATAATCCAAAACTAACAAAAAACAGCCTCACAATTTTTAAAAAAAAAATCAATTGGTCAGTATTTAGCTCAGTGGTTCCAATGCCTGCCTTGCAAGCACAAGGACCCTAGCTCAATCCCAAGTAACCACATACTACAGTGCTGGGCGTGGTGACTCACACCTGTAATCCCAGCACTTAAGAAGCAGAGGCAGGAGGATTGCTGTGAGATGGAGGCTCTCCTGGACTATATAGTGAGCTCAGGGCCAACCTGAACTATAAAGAGAGAGCCTGTCTCAAAAAAAAAAAAAAAAAAAAAGATGAAGGCAAGGCATGGTGGCTTATGTCTATAATTCCAGCTACTGGAGAGTGTGGAATAAGACTGAAAATTTGAGCCTACCTCAGGCAATTTAGTGAGAACTTGTCCCAAAATTAAAAACAAAAGGGAGATGTAACTTTAAGGCAGAGTATCTGTGAGTTCAATCCCTACTACAAAATAATAATAATAATAATAATAATATTAATGATGATGATGAAGAACAGGGAGCTATTATACAGAGCACAGCATTTAAAACTTCTAAGGCTTTTCTGCTTTTGAACAAAGCACTCTATCTTCTTGAGTTTAATTATGCACAAAGGTGGCTCGCCTCTAAAATACATTGAACAAATATTGGCTTCATTCTTTCACAAGAACAAAGCCATACATCTCCAATGTGAGAACTAAGAAAGGTTTTAAAAGAAGTAATAGAAAAAAGCTTTAAAGGGGAGTGGAAAGCTTACCTTTCCTCTTAGCCCAGATGAGATCAAGCAGGTTTGGGAAATGAGGAAAGGACAAATCCAGCAGGCACCACCAGCAGACAGCTCTGCCTTCGCTCCCACATCTCAGCAGCCTGCAGAAGAAAGAGATGGTTCAAGGTGTCAAGAAAGTGGAGGAGGTCTAGAACATAGGACCAGGAAACCTGGATTGGGGCATGTTGTGTGACCTTGAGCCACATCTTTCTCACCCAGCTGTGACAGTTGGAAGACTCCTTGTAGACTCAGATGCATGTAGACCCTGATTCTTCCTACCCACTTAAACAACTCATTCTCCTGGTGGTTCTTTAGTCTTCCCCTGATGCATCCAAAGTAGTCTTTCACTCGGGTGTGAGCTTTGGCTTAGAAAGGATTTATCACCTAAAAGAGTTTGGAAATTTATATGATGCTTCTTTACCTCAATTTCATCACCTAAGAGTTGGCAAAAAGACTAATAGGATAATTAACAAAATCTCCTTCATAATACATGATAAACTGCAAATAAATATAACATTATTTATGATTAATATTATCTATCAAAAATATTCCTTATAGTGTCTACATTCTTATGACTTTATTTCAGTTCTCAGACTGATCCAAGTGCTAAAGAATATAAGCAAGATGTTATATTGCTTCTAAATTTGGAAAGTGAAATAGTTTTCATGTTTCTGAGGTTGGGAAATATGACCAATGCACAAATCACACTGGAAAGTTGTTGAATTTTCAAGTTGGTTAATTTTTTGGCTTTGTTTTGTTGAGATAAAGTCTCATTATGTAGTCTAGGCTGTCCTTGAAGTACTGTGCAGACATGCTGGCCTCACACGTGATACTCTTGCTTCATCCTCCCAAGTACTGACATCGCTGTGTACTACCCTAGTCAGCTCTAGTTGGTTAATTGTGTCAAAGTGGGATAACAGACCATGAGCTGTAGAGACTGATCAGTTGTTTAATATTTCAGGATTCTCATTATATCCTTAGATTTTTCCAACAGCATTATAAAACTCTAAAGAAAAGCTATTGTTTTTCCCCTAAAAAAAAAGATTCCTCACAAAATCTGTACATGAAACTAACTTCCTGCTATAAGAAATGGCCGTGCCAGTGCTATCACAGGTTTCAGATATACAGGTTCTGAAAACCCTAAGCCGTGTGATATGCACTTGCTACTGGACTCAGACTGATTGGAACAGGCTTATCTTTCTGCAAAAGAAACAGCCATTGAATTCACCTATTTTATTCAATTCAGATTCGACAATTTAGAAGTTGGTGGATTTATCTTTGTAAGTACTGGCAGAAGATGAAAAAGGAGATATATAGGTTTTTTGGTAACCATTTACCAGACTGGACTCCAGTGGAGAAGGGTGAGTTCCAAAGCACATTCTGGGGCAGGGGATTTAGCTCAGTGGTTCCGGCACCTGCCCTGCAAGCAAAAGGTCCATAGTTTGATTCCCGGTAACCACATACAACAATACCAGGCATGGAGACTCATGCCTACCAGCAATCAGTACCACATACCACAGCGCAAGGTGTGGTGGCTCATCCCTTGTAATCCAAGCATTTCAGGAGGCAGAGGCAGGAGGATTGCTGTGAATTTGAGGCTGAGTTCAGGACCAACCTGAACTACAAAAGCAAGACCAAAATATATATATATTCTGCCCCCAAGAGCCCAAGTTAGGGGAGGGTCTAAGGAAGCCTTTTCTATGTCCACCAGCTTAGTCCACATTTACTTTATGAAGCTTTATCACTGAGACAGAAATAAAAACCCATATTGAATTTAGTTTCTATTTTTGTCTTTCACATTCAATTTGGCTGCTCAATCACAGTAGAAAGTGAGTTCTTTGGGTAGGAAGGACCTGTTTCGACTGTGACCAGCATAGAACAGAATATATAGCAAGTGCTCGAAACTGATTTTGTATATATTTACAGCTTATTTTTCAAAAGGATACCCTTTCTCAGCCTGATCCATGTATTCCCACCAGTGGTGTCTCAAGCTACAAACCCCAAGAGGATGGGGAAGTTTTAGTCAGCTTTATATTCCTACAGCCCAGTGCAGTGTGGGATAAAGAACAAGTACGACTAACTTAAATACAGTTGTCAACAATATCCATGCTAAAAGCTTTTCTTCCCTCTTCTTCAGCACCAAATATTCCCACTTCTACTATTTGTTTCTGGATACTCAAGTACAGCAGGGGTTCATTAAGAATATGAACTAAAGCAATGCTCAAAGTTGAATGGACAAAATACAAGGTTAAACTCTACCTGCTTTTATAAGTAAAGACATACAGAAACACACATACATTTGCCTATTTGTTTACTGAAGGTCAGTGGCTGCTTTCCAGCTGCAATAACAGAGCTGAGTGTGGCTATAAAGCCAAAACTGTTTACTATCTGCACTTTACTCAATGAACTTGCTGACCTCTGCTCTACTTTAAGTTGTATATACACAGTGCCTCCTAGTTTCAAAAAGAAGCTTTGAAAATTGCCAGAAATAATATTTAATGATAATTTATAATACTTGTAATTATATATAATATTAACATTATATATTAATATATAATATTAACATATTAATATAATATTATATATAATATTAACATATATAAGATCTAAATATTAAAACATAAACACTTAATGTTCCAGAAGATAGAATAGGTTGAACTCTCAAAGATATTGATGTAGACAAATTTATGAACAAAACCCTAATCTCATGGGAACTAACACAAGGAATTAACAAATGGGATCTCATCTTATTAAAAACCTTTTGTACAGCAAGATAAATCAACAAAGTGAGGAGACAACATACAGAGTGGGAAAATTTTTTCACCAGCTATTCCTCAGACAGAGAACTACTGTCTAGAATATAAAAAGAAATTTTTAAAAAATCCATCCTCCCCAAATTTAAAAACCTGAAACAGGGCCGGGGAGTTAGCTCAGTGGTTCCGGCGACTGTCTTGCAAGAACAAGGACCCGGGTTCAATCCCCGGTAACCACATACCATTCTGGGCGTGGAGACTCACGCTCAGCAGCAACCAGTACCACATACCACAGTGCCGGGTGTGGTGGCTCACGCCTGTAATCCCAGCACTCGGGAGGCAGAGGTGGGAGGATTGCTGAGATGTGAGTTGGAGGCTGAGCTGAGTGCCAGCCTGAACCACAAAGCAAGACCCTGTCTCAAAAAACCTAAAAAAAATAAATAAATAAATAAAAACCTGAAACAAAAATGGGAGAGCGTCTGAAATGAACAGACTCTTCTCAGATGAACATATAGAAATAGAAAATATACAAAAATATGTTCAACATCATTGATCATTAAAGAGATACAAATTAAAACAATGCTGAGATTCCACCTCACTCCAGAAAGAATGGATTTTATCAAAAATCAACCATGAACAAATACTAGAGGGGCTGTGAGGGAAAAAGTATGGCCTGATACAGCCACTGTGGAAATTAGTATGGAGATTCCTCAAGAAACTAAAACTAGAGGTTCCGTTGGACACAGTTATTCCCCTTCTACGGATCTTCTCTAAACTATTAAAAGCATCATACCTCAATGATATTTGCACACCCGTGTTTATAGTAGCACATTTTGAAGCAGCTACACGACGGAAACAGTCCATTTGTTTTTTGTTTGTTTGTTTGTTTGTTTGTTTTATCTTTATTGGTACATTAAATATACACATCATGATTGCACTCCCTAATGGGGATTTGTACCAGTATAAGACACAACTTAATTCTCATTTTTTTTTCTTTTTTTTTTTTAATTATCTTTATTGGTACATTAAATATACACATCATGATTGCACTCCATAATGGGGATTTGTACCAGTATAAGACACAACTTAATTCTCATTTTTTCCCATAGCCCTACAACAGTCCATTTGTTTTGATAACAAGTTCCCAGAGCTGCTGAAACTCCAGCCTCTGTTGGTCACCTTGGAGAACCACACTGCGGTCCAGAATCTAGACTTCAGAGGCCAGAGTCACTCCCATTTCCACACACCAAGGACTCTTTTTACAATCTTTTGAAATGCAGATTTTATTGCAGTAATTCTGGAGGAAAGAGGGCTGAAATACTATATTTCTTACAAATTCCCAGGAGTCACTGTCTTGGTTTATCTGGTCTAATAGATTTGGTGTTGATATTGAAAGAAATTACAGTTCAATCCCTGTACTGTAGACAGATCAGTTAAAAATATTACAGGAAGGCAGACAGGGCCAGACCCTTGGGCCTTCTAAGATAACATCAGTGCAGAAGATAAAAGTATCACAATTGTGGCTGGAGGCACATTCTTTGAAAGCCAGGCTTCTAGACAAAAGGAATTGACTACACCTACACACTTTCCCTAGGGTTGAACAGCAATGATTAATATTTAAATAGACATCAGCAACAAATGTTAGCAAGCCTATGGAGAAAAATGAGCCCTTCTCCACTGTTGGTGGAAGAGTAGACTTTGTGGAAATCAGTGTGGAAATTTCTCAGAAAGCTACGATTGGAGGTCCCATTTGACCTGACCATTGCTCTGCTAGATACATACACAAAAGAATTAAAAGATTCATATCACAGTAACATATGTGTGCCCATGTTTTTAGCAGCTCAGTTTGTGATTATTAAATCTTGGAAACAACAAAAATGTTCATCAACTGGAGACTGAATAAGGAAGATTTGTTTCTTTTATAGACTGGAGTATTATTCTACCATTAAAAATGGTAAAATTGAGTAATTCATACTCAAATGGACATACCTTAAGGACATCCTCATAAATGAAATAAGTAGGTCACAGATTTCTAAATTTCATATCTTTTCTCTCATATGAGAAAATGAAGACATAAATGAGTTGTAGTATATATGTATAGTTGATATTGTGAAATAAAAATATTTAAAAGGAAAGAGGGTGTAGGGATAAATAAGGGGAAAAAGAATGTGATAGTAATCAAAAAAGGAAACAAATCTATATAGGGGTTGGAGGGTTGCAGGGCAGGTGGGGGAAGGGAAAAATGAGAATCAAGTTATGTCATATTCTGGTACAAACTCTCAATGTTGAATATGATGATGATGTGTATTGATAATGTACCAATAAAGACTGAATAAAAAATATTTAAATAGGCATCAGTCTCCTTGGGTGAGGAACTAAAACCTATGTAGACCATCCCTTCAAGGAAAAGTCCTTGTTTACTCCCTGTCGTCTTGCTACATAATTTGCTTGCTTATTTAGTCCCTGTTTCATCAATATTACCTGAGTGACTATACTTGTGATCTAATTAGTTGACTATAATTTTGTCCCACTTTACATCTGCCTTAACTTGTGGTTTTTCTCCATAAAACTCCCATAAGCAGTGGAGCTCATGAACCACTCACTTTCTGCTCCCCCATATATCTTTTAAATAGAAGCTATCTCAATGAATTTTTCCTACTCTATTCCTAGAATCCATTCTTCAGTTTTAGAAAACCTGAGCTCACTGTGTTGAACATCTAGCAGGTTGGGAGTTATATTTCTCTCATAGGATTTGGAAGTCCATATGTCATAAACCTTACATCACCTGGACCTTGAGATTCATTTTGCAAGTGGAATTAAGCTCTGGAAGTTTCTGGGTATTCATAGCATGCTTCAAGGCATGAGGTTTACATTAAGTGTGTTTTGTTTAGTTGTTTTGAATTCAATGCTTTTCTGGTTTTTTAAAAAATTTTTTTTTCTCTTATTCCTTTCCTCTTTTAAGTTCACTCTCTTGTCATCTTGTAGTATCTGGAAATTTGTTAAACAAATTGAGGGGAGCTTAATATTGCAAACTGAGGTCTTGGTGGCAGGCTGTAGAGTTCTAATTTGGGTTGTGGTTTTAAAACGCTGAAAGGCATCAGACAAGATATGGAATCTCTCCTGGATTAACTTGTCTCATCTTCAAAATAGTGTTTTCTCACTGTTCCTTGAAGCTCTGAAAGACTTCCTTATATTAAAAGCAATCACAAGGTGGGGGGGAAGCAATAATGCATATGCTGCCACCTTTGGGTGGAAAATCTAAGTACCTAAAATGAACCCACAGAACATTTATTGCCACTCTGTCTAGCTGCAGCCCTAGTACTAGTTTAAATTTACCCTCATAGTTATAGTTCATACTGCTCACCTTAAAACAAGGAGCTCTGGGCACAAACCCATGTAAATTTGATGTTGATCTCATCTGCTTTTACATAAATTAACATTTTACAGCCTGATCAAGCATTTTGTGAACTTTTTCTACCTAATTTCTGCAGTTTCAGAAAGTTGGCAGAATCCAAATGTGTAGCGCATTTCAACTACCTTACTGATTTGTGTGTAGTTTATCTACCCCAAGAATGTATTACAGAGGACCAGAATAGAAATATCAGATTTGGAATATCAACCCTAGCTTTGGTCAGCCTACTTGCTAACTATGCTCTTTGATAAGTCACTTACATTATCTGCATCACATCTCTGAACAAATGTAAGACATTTCTCTTCATTGCTGAAGGACCAAAAAATAATGGTGCAAAGTCCTTGACAAAATTGGTAACACTGGGTAAATGCTCCTAGGGGAGCATTGCCCTGCGGTCACTCCAGCGTAGGCTGTGATGTTGGTAAACCCTCCTTGAGCTACTTTCCCCTCCACAGTGGAGATCAAAACTTTTTGACTGGGAATTAAACCTGGATGCTCTGGACTAAACTGTGTCACCCTAAAATTCGTGTTTTGAAATATGACACGTGGCTCAATTTGAAGACTAGATCTTTAGGTATTAATTAAGATTATATGAGGTTGCAAAGTTGGAGCCCTGATCCAGTAGGATTAATGTTCTGATAAAGAGAGAAATTAAGGTGCTTGTAAAGTCACTTTCTGTTGTTTAAACCACTCCCTCCCTGGTGTTTGCTTTGATAACCCAACATGAAACAGGTATTACAACAAATGTCTATAAAGCCCAGCTAGAGCTTTGAGGACATCTATCCCCTTTCTCCTTTCTTCCTCTTTCTTACTCTGACAAATAATAATCTTAACATTATTACCATTTGGAGTTTAACTCAATTTTGGGTACCAGAATTAACACAGAGTGATTTATTTACAATTAGAAACATACAACTTTTGCCGGTACACTTTCTTCCAAGTGCTTCATGACAAGTAACCAGACCCATTGCTCTGTCCTACTCAGGGTTAACGTCCAATTTGGAAATACTGTCAAGGAATAAGAGAGGTAACCCACGCAGGTGGGTTTGGCTATCTTCACTCCCATCATTGACAAATTGCATTCTGGAAATACAGCTGGCAGAACAACCCTCAGCTATACCCAGGCATAGAAGCAATGGCATCTGTGCCTCTGGTCCACTAAAAGGTGTTTTAATCCTATAGAAGTGACCATGATTATAGTATTGTCTGAATGGCAGGCTTGAGTCTTACGAAGTTGTATCCTGTCTCAGAAAAATAAGTTAGTTTTTCCTAAAGAATATGGTGTCTGAATTTCCCAATTAAATGGCAGATCCTTGGAAAGAAGAATGCAATTTTTTTTTAAATTTTTTTCTTCCAAATGCTCAAAGTTCTCCTTTGGATTCCAATGACTAGTTATATTTTTGACTACTTTTCCATGTCTTTTCTTTCCTTAGCTCTTTATGAAGGAAGGAAACAAAGCATTTCACAATAACATTTCCAGAAATGAAACTCCTAGGAATCAACCCAACAGAGGAAGTAAAAGACCTCTATATTAAAAACTATAATATTCTAAAAATTGAGATCAAAGAGGATATCAGAATAAGCAACCCTTCCCTCAAAGGATTCAATTGCCTACTACTTGCCACATATACCCCTTCCTATTTCCCTACTGTTCTTTGATCATCTTGTTCTCTTCCTTCTCCTCGGATTACCTTTCCCCAGCCTAATACCAGGATACATTTTTGCATAACTTTACCTATGTTTTTTGCATGTTTGGGGGCCAAAAGGATTCACCATTTCTTTGCTCTGTACTCTGTGTCAAGATGTTTGTAGAACAGTCCTAGAAAATAAAGATTATGCCAAGGATGTAGCCCAGTGGTACCAGGACTGCTTCACAAATGCCAAGTCAGTTCAATTCTCAGTACATCTCCAAAAAAAAAACAGAAAAAGAAAGAAAGAAAAGAAAAGAAATAATAATAATGATAGTAATAATTTCACCTTCTGTAAAGATACCTAACTGCCCATTATAAAAATTGAAGGTCCTGGACCAGGGATTTAGTTCAATGGTTTTGGCAGCTGCCTTGCAAGCACAAGGTCCTTAGTTTGATCCCGGGTAAACACACACGACAAAGTTGGGCATGGAGGCTCACACCTGTAATCCCAGCACTTGGGAAGCAGAGGCAGGAGGATGCTGAGTTCAAGAACGGCAATGAGACAGGGTCTTGCTTTGTATATGGAAGGTCCCTAAACTCAGGTTCTCCCTCCTGTAACATTGTCCCCCGAACAGCTATGTCTTATGTGGACCTCTTCGCTTAGTCTGTGAGAATTGGTACTCAGAAAGTTAACATTTTAAAGTGTCCTTGCAGTGTGTTTACTACTCTGTCCTGAATTCTTTGTCCTTTGACCCCAGAGTCCTGTCTTCCAAGAGCATCCATAAAACTAGATCAGGCTAACTTGTTAGCTAACAAGTAGGTAAAATCTTCACAATTTTTGTTGTTTTGTTTTGTTTGAGTCGTGAACCCACTATGTAGTTCAGACTGGGCTCAAACTCACTATGCAGGCCAATCTAGCCTCAAACTTATTATGATCCCCCTGCCTCAGCCTCCCAAGTGCTGGGATTATAGGCTTGTCCTACCTGTCCTATTCCCTTCAGAATTCTTGACATTTCATCCCTAAATACTTAGGGATGTCTACATTTTAAAGTTTACATGCATCTGCTTCATAAAGATATTCTGGCTAGTTTTTTAAAAAAATCTGTAAAGTGGGCATACTAATAATATCTACACATTTCTGTTGCTGTGAAAGTTAAATTCATTGATATGTATATGAATACTATAAACACTAGATATTAGTATTAATATAATAAAATTATATTATCATACTGCCAAGAAATTAATAAAAGGTGTTACACTATCATTAGCAAATGACATTTGTTTAAAATCTTTTTTCTATCTCTGCTTAACTCTACAGCTTTAGGGTTACAACTTGGCTTATATATAGTTATTTTCTCACAATAAAATAGACAATTCTTAATATTTTGGGAATGTTTTAATAATAAGTAAGTTACATGTGAAACACACAACACATAACAAATGTTTCAATGAGCATAAAGGTAAGTTATTATGGCACTTACTTTCTTCTTTGTATACTACAAATTAGCATAATTATGTTATTTTGTTCATCAACTTGTAGCTTCATTGGAAAAAAGAATGCTAGTGAATTCGTCTTGATGGCCTTCAGATGCCTAGAAAAAGAAGTCAACTTTTTAAATAATTCGTTCATTCATAAACACACATTGGTCCCTCACCATATGCCAAACGCTGTTTTTACACATGGGGGATATGTCAGAAACTATATTAATAGAAGAAGAGAAAAACCTTTCAATTTATTTTTTTCCTTTTCCTGGGCATACAGAAAGTAAGATTTGGAGAATAGAATTTGGGGACAGCACTTGCTTGTATAATTTTAGTCAATTATACAAGCTGTATAATTGCTATATCAATCAAAGCTAATGACGATTGCATTTAATCCTTAACTTCTTTAAAATATTGTTAATTTCTCCTTTGTTGGATATTAGCTTAACAACGACAGAAGCCATAGAACTTTTAAGCTCTTTTCTCTCCATTGTTATACGATGAGGTTGTTAGGTGACCGCTTATATAATAATTTATTCAAAATTTCTCTCCAGCTGCAATTTTCTCAGCAACTTAATTGCTCACAGATGTTTCGGCTCCCACGTATGTGAATCCACTTTCCCAAAATGCAAGCCTCCTGGTTCAAGTGTGGCTAACGGACCCACCCCTCTCTGGGTCTTGGCAGATGACGCAGGTAGAAAAAGTCACAGCATTGTAAGCAGAGGAAGGGTGGTGGCATTCCAGTGAGATCACTCTTTTATGAAATGAGTAGATCTTTCCCAGATAACAAGCAGTCTGACACAAATCAGCAGGAAGGGAAGGGCTGATTTCAGAAAATCAACAGTCCCACTACCCATTCATTTAATCGTGGGCCTCAGGCCACCTTGACAAAACCATGTCATTGTAGACCTTCTAACATTATGCAGCACACATTACTGTCTCCCCTAGATGTGTGTACGAAGACAGAATCATGATTGGCATGATTGGCAACATATTGCAACAAAAGGGTGAACATAGATATGTATGAAAGGAGATTTTTCTTTCTCCCTCCCAACGCTGCTCTCTATTAAAGAGACAACAGCAACCTCTGATACTGCCTGTACTTCTTCCTGAGCACCTATTAACAATTAATTTCCTCTGTCTTTATTGTTTTATTAGCTCAATCAACACAAAACATAAGCAACAATAGACACACTTCATTTTATCAGTGTAAGGTAGTAATAACAGCTACCCAGGGAGCCTTCCCCCTTCCAGCCTCTCATTATCCAAAGAATGTAAACGTAGTCTGAGTGTAGGGGCCTACCATTTCTTCCCCATCCTGAAAATAGTACTCACAAAAATTTCCTAGATTATATCTACAGGCAAAGCTAATTTTTCGAAACAGCCTAGCATATAGAAGGAATCAAAAAGTATTACATGAATCAAATGTAACTATAGTGGGGCCAGGGATATAGCTCAGTGGTTCCGGCGCCTGTCTTGCAAGCGCAAAGACCCAGGTTCGATCCCCGGTTACCACATAACAATACTGGGTGTGGAGACTCACCCCAGCAGCAATCATTATCACATCCCACAGTGCCAGGCATGGTGGCTCACGCCTGTAATCCCAGCACTCGGAAGGCAGAGGCAGGAGGATCGCTGTGATGTGACTTGGAGGCTGAGCTCAGGGCCAGCCTGAACTACAAAATGAGACCCTGTCTCAAAAAAACCTAAAAAAAAAAAAAGTAACTATAGCAATTACATTTTAAGGAATACAGAATAACATTCTGGATTTCAAGCAGACCTTGAGGATAGAAGTTTCACTCTTAATCTCAGTAGCTGTTTGTTCTGCTTTTATTTACATCCACTAAGGAAAGGGCACTTGTAAGACTCTGGGGCCAGTGTGTTGAAGGAGCTGCATTAGTGAACAGTTGGGTAATACAATCAGTCAGAGAGAAGTTTCACGCTCACTGAAATTTAGAAAGAAAATTTCTCTATCAACAAAAGAGAATTTACTCTTGTGAAACACCCTTTTATAAATGCTAAAACAGTACAGGCAGTAGAGGGATACATTCCATTGTAAAAATATTTTTATATGATTAAAAGTCACTCATCGATCCATTAGTCAATGGAAATTCATTGATTGCTTTACCCTTTCAGAAACAGTGGACTCCTTTTAATAGCACAGAAAACCGAGGATTATTCCATTACCTGGAATAATTGACATTTACTTGTAAGTAATTCAGGGTGTGTGGGGAGGACAAACATCACTGCCACCCACTGCTGCTTGGAGATAGAAATAACTATTGTCAAAGGAGCAGAACCAAGAGAAAAATGGAGAGGCACTTCCTCTGGACTGTCTCATCCTATACTGCTTTGCAGTTCTCACCAGGTATTTAAATGTGTAAATGATAATTGATAATATTTTGCCAGTAATATCAGTTTTAGATACATAACTACCAATTGCATGAAATGGAAGATGAGAATTCACTTTATTCTGAATATCTCACCATAAGCCACTTTGTAGTTCTCCCCTCCTACTTAAAAGTCCAAGCTGTAAAGAATGAATAACCTTTTTATTACTGTGTGACTGAGCTTTCTCTTCCTGTAACAAAATAACTGACATAATCAATGTAAAAAGAGGCAGCCATGTGGGGGTGTAGCTCAGTGGTACAGGGCTTCCTGGAATGCATGCAGCTCTGGTTTTGATGTTCAACATGGAAAAATAAAAATAAAAGAAGAAGAAAAGTCTATTTCAACTCATATTTTCGGAGGATTCAGTCCGTGGCTGATTGGCCTGTTGCTTTGGAGCCTGTGGTGAGGCAGAACACCACTTGGTAAGAGAAGCTGTTTACCAGCAGCCAGGAAGCGAAAGGGAGTCATGGCTCCAACACCCCCTTTAAAGGTGTGGCCTTGGTGGCGTTACCCCTTCTACCAATCCCTACCTCCTAAGGAGGTGGCATTACTGGGTCGCCTTCCAATGGACCGCAGGCTGGGGACCAGTCCTTCAATACACGGCCCTGCAGGCTAATCCAAAAATAAAGTCAAAAGCAATAACTAATTTCAGTCTTGGAAATAATTGTCAACTCATACCTCCACTTCAGTTTAATCCTAAATCTTTGTTTTCTTCCTGGTGTTCCTTTTTCTTTTTTCATTTGCTGTCTCCATTAATTCCTCACAGTAGTCAGATTGAAAAGACCTAATAACTTGGACTTTCATAAACAGACCTCACCCCTATGATCCCACCAGCCAGGGAATTCTCTTCTTCCTTCTTTCTCTTAGGATCCCTAATTTCTAACTCTGAATTTCATTCTCAGGGCATCCATTACAATACTGTGAAAGCAATCACTCTACAATGTGATTCAAGCCCTATAACTTCTTTTCTCAAAGTCCATCTATGTTTCCCTCTGAATTTTAGGTTAACTTTTAAAGACAGTAGTTTAATAAGCAGAGCCTTTCATCATCTTTCCCTGCATGGCTATGAAGATTAATTTTGGGTGTCAACCTCCCTGGGAAAAAGAAGGCAAGGTAACTGGTAAAACCTTACTTCTGAGTATGTATGAGAGAACATCTCCACAAGAGTCTGACACAGGAACCGGTGAAGCGAATGAGAAAAACCCTCGCTCACTTAGCATGGGCGAGCCTGGATAGAACAAAAGGCCATGGAAAGGTAGATCTTCAGTCTCAAGGGCTGGACCATCCACCTTCTGCTTTTGGGCCCCAGAACTCCAGGTTCTCGGCCCACCAGACTCCAAGCCTGCACGGGCAGCACCCCAGTTTCTTGGACCTTTGGTTTCAGACTGAGATCATCATCTGCTCCTCTGGATCCCAGGTCTTTGAACTTGGACTGAACCATTGGGCTCCGTGGTTCCCTAGCTTGTAGATGGCTTTCTGTGGAACTTCCTAGACCATAATCTCATAAATAACTCCCATAATAAATCTTCTCTCCCCAGTCTATCCTTATCTGTCTGTCTGTCTATCTGTCTGTCTGTCTGTCTATTTATGCCTATTGATTGTATTTCTTTAAAGTACCCTGACTAGTGTATTACCCTTTCAGATGTGCCTTTTCCCCCTTCAATCTCCTTTCCACCTCCATTTACCCAAGGCACAAACATCCTGTTTGCTCTTTCAAAGTTGAAGTTTGTTTCTCTGAACCAGTCCTGTTGAGTTTTGTTCTGTTTTGCTTTGTTCTGTTTTTATAGTACTGGGGACAGAACCTAGAGCCTTCACCCAGAGCTCCATCCCCAGGTTGTTAGGTTGGGTCTCAGCAAGTTACTAAGTTGTCCAGTGGATTTGAAACTTATGATACTCCTGCCTGAGCCTCCCAGAGTACGGGGATGACAGACGTATGTCACTGTACCTGGCCAAATTCTGTTATGCTGTATTGTGTGGGCTCACCACATGCAGTTCTCTGCCTCAGAAGTTTTCTTGGTAAGGACTGACTTATCCTTTACAACTGTAGTCAAGATTGTCTTTAAGAGAACTTTCTAAGGAAACAATGTGGTAATGATGTACCACTTCTGGCCTTTCATATTAGCAATAACAAAAATGCGTCCTAGAACTATGTCCTAAAACTTGTCACATCACCCCGATGCATTTCCCTTCCTAACTTACGAGTTTCTTTAGAGAATAAGTCATGTTTTAATTAACTTAATCACTAGAGGCTGGGTCAGTACTTAGAATAGAATGAGCTTCTGTGGAATATTTATGCAGTTAATAAATTAAAACAAAACAGATGAGATTTGGGGTATAACTCACATTGGTAAAGAACATGTTTAGCATGCTTGAAGCCCTGGGTTTGATCTCAAGAGCTACAAAAACCAAAGGAAATAAGCAAATTTAGGGTAAATAAAAATTCTTCTTTTGGAAAGTTAACTAATGAAATCTTAAGACAACCCATTTCCCGAGTGTGCAATGGTGATACACATGTTGTTGGAGACTGAGTGAGTGGTATGCATGAATTCTTTGTATTCGTTTTGAAATTTTTTGTGAGCCTTAAACAATTTCAGTATAAACATATTTTAAACTATATCTAAACAAATGACTATGTAACATTTCATCGCTTATAAATTATTAAAAAATCAACATGCTTTAAGAAAATTAAATTTGTTGTTCTGTTTTCTCTTCAGAGACAATGAACAGCATCTTCTGAGGATCTCTTAGAAAAACTTAGAAGGCATTTTTGTCATTGCCACCAATACCCTTCCCCTGTGCCTGACATTCAAAGACATTTGAAAACTTTTTGTCTACAGATAAATTATGGTAAGAAATTATTTTCTCTCTTCTCATGTGATGAAGTGAACAAGATTTTAAACAAATAGGTATACTCTAAAAACTGAACATTGTGAATACCGTGCAGCCACTGCACTTCGTGGGGGGCTAGGGCGTTTGCGTGGTCTCCGTCCATCACCCAGACACCAGACCCAAGGGCAGCCCCAAGGTCCATAGCCAAACTTTCTTCTTGTTTTACAAATGGTTTCATTGGAAAAAAAACAGAGAAAACACTATCACTTTATTTGCCTGGAACCAGAGAGTCAGATTAATTCTCCTACAGTTCAGGGAGTGCATCCTTATGGCCTCTTCCCTTCTCATGATCCTTGGAAGCCCTAAAGAGAAACGACGCACAGCAGAGTAGAAGTCACGCCTAAGAGTGAAAGGACCATGCGAGTTGGAATAGAAGCCTGTATGTCTCTCTTCACGGTTCATTTTACTAACCTTTATTTGGTCAGTTGCTCCAAAATGTTTTTGTCATTAATCTCTTCTCATGCACGGAAAGATTGGATTACTGTTGCTCTTACATGCTCCATTAGCAAATGCGATTTCTTCTCTTACCGGATCTAGGACACGTATGAATTGTACTTACGAGTTTAGCTGTCTTCCTTTAGGCTGTAATTACAATCCTTGAGGGCAGGTGGCGCACGTTATATCCCCAGTGCTCTCCAACAGGTGAGAAAGTGAAGTAGTGTGGCAGTAGGTGAAACTGAAAGAGCAAGATTCTTCTAAACTGATTCTAAGGTCCTGAGATTTGTTAATGGTATATTATCCACTGAACTAAAGTAGCCTGGTTTTGTTGCCAGTGTAAAATCCAAAGTGTGCCTTAACTAAACAAAATAAAAAACCATAATAACCTCAAGAGGCTTGAAAACTTCTGTATTATTTTCACAGAAGAAAATTTACCTATTCCCCATGTACAATGAACTGCCAAGAAATCTTCTCTCTTGATGGCTTTGGGAAATTATTAGGCATATTTCCACCTCATATGCCCTCAGTGTTTAATACAAACTAATGATTTCTAGTGCTCCCTGTAATCCATGATTTCTCAAGCTGAGCATATGGGCCACCATTGGTATGTTTTTTATCTCCCAGCGTAGGATGAAAGCTGCTCCTGTGAGGTTCACCTACACAGAGCAGATGTTCCCACTGGCTTTGCATAAACAAGCCATTCCCCAAATCAAGACTTGCTCCCACCAGCACAGTTAATTAACATGTCAGTTAATCAGCAAATGTTTGTTGAGGAGCAGGCGCTAAGCCAAACACAAAAGACATGACGGTGAGCAAAGCAGATGACACCCCTGCCTTCAAGGAGCTCACATGATTCGAGCAGTATGCCTGGACCAGTAGGTGATACATGCACAAATAAAGTTAAGAAATATCTGAGATGGTAGAAAAAGGATGTCTTGTCTAAAGGAAATAATAGTTCCATCTTTGCTTTATTGAGTGACTGGCCCAGGGCCAGAAAAAGCACTCAATTTAAGGATTATTATTGGAAAGAATTGGTTGTAATTAGGTAAACCAAGTACTATTAACTGTGAGCTATGGGGATGTAGAAATAGAGAACCTTCTCTGAAATGGCCAGTGGCAGCTATGGGACTTTGCCTTTGGGCTGCAGTGGGATTTAACATAGAACCGTATTATTTGGGGATGAAAGGAATCTCCCTTCTCTCATTTGTCTCTGAGGAGCAATGGAAGTTATTTAACACAGTCAATGAAATCAAAAGTTGACTAGTTGAAATCGGGCATATTTGTTCTTCTATAACTCACGAGGGGTCAATTGTATCAAGAACAGATACAGATGTGTGTGAACTTACATGGAGCTCTGGGTTCTTCAAGTCACTACCTTTTGGAACCATCCACAGACTCCAACTTACCTGAACAACACCTTCACTATTACTTAACAATATTTTTCTTTGTCAGTTCACATTTTACTTAAAAACCAAATGCAATGTCACTACATTAAAAAAGAAACCAATGTCATTACCATATACAGCATAGTAATCCAGCTCTAAAAATCTATACCACAAATAAAACAATACTATTTTATATTTTAGCTAGCTAGTACTGTGGGATAAAGACTCAGATCTCTTGAGAATTGAAGACAAGAGAAATTAGTAACCATTAGAAGAATTTCAGAGACATTGCAGGGTAACAATGAGGATCTTCCTTGAAGTCATTAAAAGAGATTAAAAGAAATAAGAACCAATGCTTTTCTTCCTGGTTATTCAATGCCATTTTTATATCTATGCAAAAGCTAAAATAATATCCTTTCAATAAGTGGCAAATCTACTCTTTGAGAAATTAGAGAGAGTGCCTTGGGCTCTTATGTAGCCTGATTCCCTGACGTACCTTCAGTCTAGAACTTTGGAAGCTGTTGGCTGCATACCAAAAGTCAGCCCGCACTTCCTCTTCTCCTAGCCTTAGCCCAGGTGTCACACTCCATTTTTTATCAAACACACAGGCCTATACCATGCCCTTTAACACAGGAGGCTGCAGGATAGGAGGGGTGAAAGGTGAAATTAGTTCAGTGTTTCAGGGGTCTGTATGACACTTCCAAATGGAAGACAGCCTTATTCTTCATCTCTTTGTTGAGCTCACATGAGTCTTAACAAGAAAGAATTTGAGAATATCGTTTGATAGATGATCTGTTACATCTTAATAAATATTGCACTTTTGTGTGCAGATTTGTAGAACCTTGTGAATAGTGTTTCTCATGAATTTATTGCCAGTTTATTCACCAGCAGAATTGTTATTTTGAGATACACCTTGTGTAAAACTACCATAAAGTCAAGATATTTCTAGAACTTGCCTGTTCGGAAAAGAGAGACCCTCTGAGCAAGTGTCACAGTCTTGATAAAGCACGGAAATTAGGACTCTCTTCTTTTGCCTTTGTAGGTTCTCAGTCTCTGTTTTTGTTCTCTATTGTCTCAGTCTTTTTCAGTAGTCTCCCCCCTTTGATTTTCTCTACAATAAATTACTCACACATCAGTATAATAAATAATAAGCCTCTTAATTTGTTCTAATTGTTTATAAAATATCATTTAGTTCTGGATGTTCCTGTTTGTCTAAATCTGTCAAGGTTGTGCACTTCTATGATTTCAGAAAGAGAACGCCCTCTTGTGGTGTGAGAAGTTTTTGCAGCTAATTCCTGTGCTGCTAAATTCCTAGATGCTTAAGGGCTGGATGGGACTTGAGAAACACCTTCGTTCTGTGGATGAGGTCATGAAACCCAGACAGGACGCGTAATGTACCTGTGTTACCTAACTGATGACTAAGCTGCACCTAGTACTAGGTCTTCAGTCGCCCTGGGAAGGGCCTTGTCTCCAGGCATCCGAAGTTTAAGAAATGCCCTCCTGTTGAGAGTGGGCTTTTCTTTGAAGGACACCCACTGCTCCTGCCTGACAGCAGAGCTGGTGGAGATGCTACTCTTTGGGGCTATTCCCATCCATGTCACAGCTCCCCTTGTGAGCTTCTCTGTAGGGTAATTATTCACTTTCCACAAGTGGCCTGAAACCTCCATCTCTTGCATCTACCTGGCAGCAGTGTAGACACAACTCTGCTTTTTTGCAAACATCCACCACTCAGCACACCCGGGAGGCTGCTTCCTGTCTAATTTTCTTTCATCTGGCTTCTTGTGGCCATGGTTAAGGCCTTAAGGACAACACAGGAGGGTGTAGAAGCACAGTCACAGCTCAACTTCCTAATGAGTAAAAACTGTCACTCTTAAAAATGCTAGACCTCTCTAGAGACTTGCTGCTCAAACACATTCTGAGGGTTTTGCAGGTTCTATAGATCAGAAGCATTTGCATCACCTGAGCCTTCTAGACATGTAGAGCCGCCTTGATCAAAAGGAGTCCTGTGATCCCAGCAATTTGGGTGGCCAAGGCAGGAGGATCACAAGTTTCAGACACAAGACAACCTGAACAACTTAGTTAGGCTCTGTCTCAAATACAAAATAGAAAAAGGCCAGAGATGTACTTTTCAGAGAGGGGCCCTGGGTTCATTTCCCAGTACTATAAGAAAGAGTGTGGTCTAGCTGGTTGCAGTGATACACACATATAGTTCAAGCAACTTGAGCCCAGTGATTGGAGACCAGTCTAGAAAACACAGCAAGATACTGTTCACAAAAAGAGTGCACCGCAATTTAGGACATTTGGGTTAGGCTAATTCTAATAATGTCTTAGGTGACATCAGTGCTTCTGAGTCATAAATCTCATGCAAACTAGTAAAGGTGCAGAATAGATTAACTTACCAACCTACACTGCAAAGGGCAAGTCCCAGCTCTGTGCTGTTGCTGGGCACAACCTGAAAGTTATTCATCAAAGCAAAGATCACATAAGCTTGGGAAGCGAACCACGTTAAGTAGATTGTACTCAGATGTCAGTCGCTCGTGAGTAGGGTACAAGTTAGTTCTCTGAATTCCAAATACCCATTCATTCTGCCCTTGCATCTTATCTCTAAGTACATCATAAACTTCTGACCCACATGTGAAAAGTTCCTGCCTAGAATAAAGACAAAGTCCAGCATGTCTACACCCCTCTGTTAATTCTTATTTAGGATCCCTTGAATCCTAAGATTTCTTTTCATAAGCAGTTTTTGCCTGTGCTGAGCAAGACACAAATCAGAAAGAGATACAGATTTGACCAAAAAAAGTAGCAACTTAAAGAATATCCTTTAGGGAAAGAGGATGCTGAAGAGTCCTACTAATACTACCTCAGTATCACTCAATGGTTCTGGTGATACCTGGGAAAAATAGAATTTATAACAATTACATTTGCCTTTGCTTTTTTGACAGTTTTGATGATTAAACCCACAAGCAGCTCTCTGTCATTTACTAAGCTACATCCCCAGAACTTTTTCATTTATTTTTTTGGAGGCAAGGCCTTGCCAAATTGTCCATGCTGGCCTTGAACTTGTGGTCCTTCTGCCTCAGCCTTCCAAATAACTGGGATTATAGTCATGCACCACTGTGTCTGGTCACATTTATTTTACTTTAACAGATGTGTAGAATTTACATAAATACTTCTCATAATGTTTTTGGTGCATTAATTAGCTATGGATTATAGGCTTAAGTTTTATATCTATTATGACTAGTAGAAATGATGAGATTTTTTTTTGGAAAGCAGCTCTAGACTAGTTCTAAGTTGGACCTATTCTTCTCAGCAGAAATACTTTGAGGTGTCTACTCCTCGACTGAGAAATGCAGGTGAGAAAGCATCAAAGTTATGCAACACTCCAGAGTCCCAGCAAGCCTGATGATTATCTTAGATCAGGTACTTTGGGAAGTACTCTCCGAGATGGAGAGTCCCTGGTCACTGGCATAGTAGGGATCCATGACTACACAGAGAACTACCTCATTTCCCAATTGGGAGGGATTGGGAAACAGAGTTCTTTCCAGAAACAAGAACTGGCCTGTCAAATGGCTCAGCTGCCCTGGGGGGCACCCTGAAATAAGGAAGGCCTCTTAGATATGATCCCAAGTGAGACACATGGCTTCCACATTTTTCTTGTGCCGTCCTAGGATTCAGACCTCTCCCAGGGCGATGGTGCAGCCTCAAGGGAGCCACTGCCTCTGGATGATGTCATTCCCAAGAGTGATTCTGATGTGAAGGAAGCTGACAGCATCAACAGTCACGGAAAGGAAGGTTAGGGAGCGAGTGTCTGGGTCCTAAAGAGTGGAAGTTAATACACAGACAGCAGACACGTGTCCACTATGGTGACCCCTGGAGAAAGGCTTCTTCTCCTTTCCCCGTTCCAATGCTCTTTCTCCACAGTTGTGATAGTGTTCTACAGCTTTTATTGTATTTGTCTGGCAAAGCGCAATCATCCAAGATGAATTTTAAAATGCCTCCACCAAGTTTCTTCTCCTTGATTTAATCAATTCTAATGTGCAGTCAAGATTGAGACCTTGAGGCCCACTAAAACCATTATTCTTAAATCTGAAAGACAGTAATAACTTTTACTGCATAGGATAAGTGTCTTGGGATTGCCTCTGGCTAGCATGGGACAAGATTGAGGCCAGCTGTGAATTCCAGCCACTACTCCCCAAAGGGACTAATTAGAGATGTCCAAGGTGTGTAGAGGGATCAAAGAGCCAACATAAACATACAGAGTCCCACCTCCAACAGGCTGCCATCTCCCAGAGCTTTGCAGATGAGTTTTATTGGCTAGATTTTAAACATTTAAAGCTTACAGTTTGTTTCTTTTTCTTTCTGAACCCCATAGTTTGTTTCTCTTTCTCCTTATTTTTGGTTCAATGTCTGCCTTTGGGTCCCAGTATAAAAGAGACTTTTATTCACCAACCTCTTGTAATCCCAATAGTTTTGGCTGAAGTACAGTAATAGGGAGACTTTGTAGCAGACTGAACTGCACATAAGTTTCACTGAAATCATAACCCCCAAACACAATAGTCCTGTGTTTTCAAAATAATAATCCCATCAATGTACACCTTTCTTTAAGACACTAGTATATAAAGGTGGTATTCTTAGAGTGTGGTTTCTGATTTTTGTGTTTTGCAATAATATGTGCATGCATTTACTTAGCATTATGAAAATTTTTATTGTACAGAAATAGAAAGAAGATAATGTATTTAACTTTTAATTTAGAATAACAGTAAAGTTAACCCTTCCTTATTCATGACCTAATTTCAGCAATTATAAGTGTATGGTCACTTATTTTGTTGATACCATTTCGTCTACCCCTTCACCATCTAAAAATATTGGATCATTTAGAGGCAAGTCTAATCATTTCATTCATAAATACTTAAAAAGAGACAAGCTGTTTGATTCCTGTCAGTATTACTAATTCATCAACACATCTCTGGAACTGAAATGATATGAAGTATTTGTACTAGAAATGGAAGACTATAAAAGTATTTTTTCACTGGGCAGCTTTAGGCACCTAATACCCGTTTGTGGCTTAAGGCAGAAAACAAAATTGAGGACAATATTTTTCTTGGAAATGTGTGTGTGTGAGAGAGAGAGAGAGAGAGAGAGAGACTAGACAGAGACAGAGACAGACAGACAGACAGAGGCAAGAAAGGAAGGAAAGGGTAGAGTTGCCTGTAGTGCAATTTGTATTTCTTGTTGACAAGGGGGACACAGACTTTGAGAAAAGTTGTTTCCAAAGCAATTACCTAGAACTGGATTTTGAAGATCTGTCACCAGACGGTGTGGAGGTTGGAAGATGTTCCAAGCAATGAGAAGAGCCCCAGGAAACTCCCAACTTGGAGAGTATGTAGATGCTCTTCCGAGGCTCATTTGTTGAAACTATTCAATCAGTTCACCTGAGGGAGCCTTAGCATCATCCTGGTGCTTGATCACATGCAGAACTTCCCAATGAATTGTCTACAGTCTCTTTGATAGCGTACAAAGACCGTGAGCCTCTTCTGTCTTGAAGCCATCGCTCATCAGGACAGTTCTCAGTAGATGTCGCACGGGAAAAGATTTATGGGCATACAACTAATTATAAAGCACACAAACAAAGGGTTAATCAGTACCATTGTCTCTTCTTATGTAATACTTAGCGATGATCTTATTGGATTATTTGTGGAACATAAAAAGGTAGATAAATGATAGCACAAATATGAAATCAATTAAGTAGATTCTCTGCATAGTAAATTGTTCTTTTTAAATATACCATCTAATGAAAACTTTCTGAAATATTTGCAGGGAGCAGGTGTGATAATACTACTAACATTTAATAGTATTCAGAACTATTTATGTGTGCAGTATAACATCATGTATGATGTTAAATAAAACACGAATAATTTTACTACAAAATTATTATATAAAGTAAACTATTAAACCTTTTTTCACAAGTTATTTCATTTAATCTTCAAAACTGATTTATGAAGAACATCCTAAAATTATTCCCATATTACAGATAAAAATATAAACAGCAAAAAGGTAGGACTTTAACCAATATAACACAGTTAACAAGCAGTAAATATGGAATTTGAACCCAGATAGTGTTATTTCAAAGTTCACAGTTTTATTACTGTACAATAAACCTTCGTTACAGTTTTTGACACTAACAAGATTTTCTTATGCAGTCACATTACTTTAAAAGTAATACAATAAACTTTGAGAAAATTTATGGCGGCATTTTGAGATTTTCATAAAGTTGTTTTGTGAAAATAATTTCATACTGCTATCTTATGACCAGAAGGTATGCCTGATACACACCGTTATTTATAACATCCTTCCCAAAATAGAATTGTATCATTTTGTCAACAGTAGAAAAATAGCTATATAGGTATGTGTGTAATGTGGGTACATGTATATGTGTTTATCTACACAATAGACTTTTTTAATCATAAAAAGTTGATTTTTAAAATAAGTGAATAGAACTAGTGCATTTAGAATATTTAAGTAAAAAAACTAAAATATTAAAATAGATTTAAAACTACATGTGCATGTATGAAGTACATGTATACATTTGTATGCATATTTTTACATTGTGTGTATATATCCATATGTGTATATATATATATATATATATATATATATATATATATATATATATGTGCATATAGTTTGTCTCCAGGGAAAGAAAGTGTTTTTGTTTTTTGGTTTTTTTTTTTAAGACAGGCATCTTCCTGCTTCTGCCTCCTGAGTGCTGGGATTACAGGCGTGAGCCACCACACCTGACACTGTGGTATGTGGTACTGATTGCTGGTGGACATGAGTCTCCACGCCCAGTATTATATATGGTTACCAAGTATTGAACCCACACCCTTGTCCTTGTAAGACGGGTGCCAGAACCACTGAGATAAATCCCCAGCCCAAAAAAGAATTGTTATAATGCCAACTTGGTGGTTGCAGGTTAGAAGAGTTAGAAAATACTTTGAAAATGTATACTGATTCAGGAGAAAAAGATTTTTTTTACTTTTAAGATAATTGAATTCTGAATAAAGAACTCATAAGTAAAAAGGATCATTTATTTTTATAAATAGTGTGTATTCTAGTGCTACTCATTCCATTTCATTTTTATGCTGGAAGGAAGATTCAAAGACAATTCTATATTTAAATGCTGAGATAAGCATTTCTCATCTTGTCTCTATTTTGACCATTTGAAATGCTTCTAACAGTAAATGGTACATCCTCACATATGTTGCCTGTCTTTAAATTCCTGAAGGTCTTTTATTTATTGGTATTTATCCAACTTATTCAAGCAAAATGGCTACTCAGTCCATATTTGCAGGCAGATACATGAAGAGCAAAGAGGATTAAAGACTGAAAAATATTCTGCTCTAAATTATGTGCTACAGCACAGTGTTATATAGATTTCTTCAATTTTGCATAAAATCATACTTCATGCGTACTGCAACTAAAAATGTCTTTTCTTTAAATAATGCAGTGAAGAAATGAAATAATTAAAGTTGTGAGCAAGAAGTATTAAAGACTTTCAGCAGAAAGGGGGGAAAAGTGAGAGAAAAGAAGAGTATTTTTAGAAAAAATAACTTGCACCCTTTGAACTTGACTCTCCTCTTCAAAAGATAAACTCACAGGAGGAAGTTCCAAAGGAAAGGAGGAAATGGCCATCTTTTGTTGCAAAGGAAGTTGGTGATTTTTGTTGATTGTTTCATTTGAGTAAGGCCTCTGGTATTATTGACTACACTGCAGTGCTTCAAGCACATTTTAAATGACTTTATAAACCCTTTGCTCAGGATGCTTGAACTTACTGAAAACTTAAACTGTTCTCTGATAACTATAGAAGCCAAAGCTGCATTTTGGAGCCTTTGCTGGCAAACCAGGTCTCAGACAAAAATTTTTACAGAAAGTTTCAGAATATTCCATGTGTTTTCTCAAGCTTGGTTTTCTCCAGGTATTGAAGACTAGGAGATCATTTTGAATGAATTTCAAATGCCTTAGGAACAGATGATTTCCACTCTGCTTTTGATTTGTCCCTAAGCTAATCAAGAGCCCAGAACTCACACTTTGCTCAGAGACGACTTTTCAGTTTAAGGACAGACATAAAGTCTGAAGATTCACATTGGTTGAAGAGAGATTATTCAGTACTTTATAGCTTGTGAGAGTTAGATGTTTTTGATTAAAGGTATAAGAAAACTCAGAGGTCACAGATGACTAATAAAGGCCACTGAGAAATATATCAGATAAGGAAGCAGGTGATTTTTCCACTGAAACTTGCCTGGTTAATCCTTTAAAACTTATCTTAAGGTTTGTCATCTCCATGAAATACTTTAGAACACTCCAGCAACTTCTTTGCTTTCTTACTTTTTCTCTCATTTAAATTGGTAGTAGAAAAACTAAATAATAATATGGCAATTCACAAAGTTGACCAAATTGTTGAAAGCTTTGTAAAAAAATATGAATTATTATTTCTCTCTGTCTCTCTCTTTCTCTCTCTCTCTCTCTCTCTCTCTGTCTCGCTCCCTGTAGACAAACAGACAAGTTCTGTTTATATACTCCAGGCTGGTCTTGAACTTCTGTTGTAGCCAAGACTGTCCTCCAAGTTGCAATCATCTTGCCTCAGGGATTACATGCATGTGATATCATACCCAGAATATATTAGTCATTGATCATAGCACTCAACCTGGTATTGTCAGATTGACTGATAAATAGATGTGTGAACAGATGGATGAATGGAAAGGGCAAGATTAGTAGTTAGGGCAACAGATTTGAATAGTGCTATGAGCACTAACATAATCCAATGGAGTATGACCATTAAAATCTATAGGGCATAACACTAGGTTACAACAACTCATCCTATACTTTTTCTACTGTAAATTTGTAATTTAAACTTTAGCATAGTAGTAGCCAGCTGTACTTCTCAGTAACTGCACCTGACAGATACATGAAGCAATTTTTTTAAATCACTTAGTACAGAAAAAGCAAAGTATGTATATGTGTAAAACTGTTTAACTGGAATTTTTACCCACATAATGCTCTAAATAGCAGGCTTTGTATAAGTTTACCTGAGACTCACCGGGGGTAAAATATACCCACACTGCTCTGCTGTTCTGTAAATATGTATTTTAATGTAATGGAAGGTAAGTGCGACTGACAGTAGCCTGGAGAAAGCAAGACACATCTGTGCTTTCACTCACTTGGCAGAAAGACAGCAAGATGTGTACACGAGCTCTAAAATAGCAACAGGTGAGTTTACCCATGGAATGTTCATTACTAAATTTCTGTGCATTTATGATTTGTTTTCTTAAGAAAAAGTATGTTTTTTATTTTTCTGGTAGAAATAGCTTAATTCAGTAAAAGGGCACATGAGAAACAGGATTTGTGAGTACCAGAGGATGTCAAAAGGAAATCATCAGGTTACTCATGCATAGATAATAAAGATGATAATGACTTTGACATTGGCCACCTGAGCCAAATTTCCTATGACAATTAAATGGGTCAAGAATTAGCCAATGCAGGGTGGAGGATTTAGCTCAGTGGTTCTGGCACCTATTTTGCAAGCACAAGGGCCAGGGTTGCATCCCTTGTAACCACATACAACTCACACCCACCAGCAATCATATCACATACCACAGAGCTGGGTGTGGTGGCTCACATCTATAAATCTATAATCTCAGCACTTGGGAAGCAGAGGCAGGTAGATTTGCTGTGAGTCTGAGACTGAGCTCAGGGCCAGCCTAAACTCCAAAGTGAAACCTTGTCTCGAAAAAAAAAAAAAAAAAAAAGGATTAACTGATACAGACACAAGGAATATAGACTCCTTGATTCAGATGGTGAAGAAAACAGCAATGTAAGTACATATTTAACTAGTCAAAATGCTACAAAATGGTCATGCAACCAAATGGAATGATCCAGTGTTTAGAACTAGGGCCAAAAATATAGTGAGTTTCTTGGCAGAGGTGAAACATATTAGACAGAATGCCTGCACTGCCATTCAATCTCGCAAATTGTTTATAAAAGAAGAAATGCTATAAGATGTTGTGAAATACACAAATGCTGAAACATTCTGTATGCACCAATAGCCATACTCAAAAATGTATTTATTGTGACACCTCATTAACTGACCTGAAAAGATTCATAAGTTTGCTATATTTAGCAGGGCTTTCTCATAACAATCACAAGAATGTAAGATTTTTGGAAAAGTGGTAGGTGCGGACTTCAGGTTTGTAGAATAACAGTGACTCTGAGGAAATACGATTTCCTTCAAAACTTTCTGAGATTTGATGACAAAATCACCTCCCAAAAAAGAAAAAGAATGAACAATCTAGCTACTATCCACTCATTCTTTGAGAGATTTGTAGGTAATTGTCATTTTACAAGCCATCTGAATATATGACAGTTGATGAACATCTTTCAGAATTTCATAGTCACTGAAGCTTCCTTCAGGCAGTATATGCCAAAAAACCTGCAAAATATGGCTCAAAAATTAATGCCCTTGTAAATGTGAAGATATATTATGGATTCAGTTTAGAAATTTATCCTGGAACTCAGCCACTAGGTCCTTAATCATATAATAATAAAATGAGTGATATTGTGAATAGACTTGTTGTTTCCACCTCCTAAACTAATTGGAATGTGACATTTGACAATTTGTTTACAAGTTTCCAATTGATGTTACCTTTACTAACAGAGTAGAAATTAATCAGCATAGGAATTCTACGTAAGAACAAAGCAGAAATTCCAAGTGAAATATTGAAATGTCAAAACAGTGGGTTATAGAGTACAATCTCTGGATTTTAGAAAGATACAACATTGGCCTTGTATATGGCAAAGAAAAACAGACTGGCACATCTTTTTTTTAATTTTTAAATCTTTATTGTTACATTACATATATGCATCATGATTGCACTCCACAATGGGGATTTGTACCAGTATAAGACACAACTTAATTCTCATTTTTTCCCATAGCCCTACCCACCCTACCACCCCCCCATACATAAAATTTGTTTCCTTACTTTTTTGTTACAATCTCATCATTTTTCCCCCTTTTCCCTATTTACATTGAGCATTTTCTATTTCACAATATATAACATACAATTCCAGGACTCATTTACATCTTTATTTTCTCATACCAGAGAAAAGATGTGATATGTACCTATCTATGCCCTATTTATTTCACTTATGAGGATATCCTCAAGGTATGTCCATTTAAGTAGAAATGATTCAAACTTATCCTTTTTTATGGCAGAGTAATACTCCATTCTGTAGAAGAACCACAGCTTTTTTATCCAGTCTACAGTTGATGAACACTTCAGACTGGCACTTCTGATGTCAATACATTTATGATGATGGAAATATTGACAGGGAAATCTTGACAACACAGAAGACTGAAATGGTAACTTTCTATAACTAAAGCAAAGATGAGTAGATGTTTATGAGTTTTTTCAGCAGCTGTGATGTCACTGGAAGTAAAAAGTATTGGCCAATGGTTGTGTTTTACTCCATCCTAAACATGTATCATAAAGAGTTTGATAATTTATAAAAAACAGTAGTAATAGCAAGGTCAAAATACAATATTTTTTAAAAAAATTTTTTAATCTTTATTGGTACATTACATAAATGCATCATGATTGCACTCCATAATGGGGATTTGTACCAGTATAAGACACAACTTAATTCTCATTTTTTTCCGTAACCCTATCCACCCTACCACCCCCCATATACATAAAATTTGTTTCCCTACTTTTTTGTTACAATCTCATCATTTTTCCCCCTTCTCCCTATTTTACATTGAGCATTTTCTATTTCACAATATATAACATACAATTCTAGGACTCATTTACATCTTTATTTTCTCATACCAGAGAAAAGATGCGATATGTACCTATCTGTACCCTATTTATTTCACTTATGAAGATATCCTCAAGGTATGTCCATTTAAGTATAAATGATTCAAACATCATTTTTTATGGCAGAGTAATACTCCATTCTGTAGAAGAACCACAGCTTTTTTATCCAGTCTCCAGTTGATGGGCACTTGGGTTGTTTCCAAGATGTAGCAATCACAAATAGGGCTGCTTATAAACATGGGTGCACATATGTCACTGTGATATGAGCCTTTTAATTCTTGTGTGTATATACCTAGCCGGGCAATGGCCAGGTCAAATGGGACCTTCAATCCTAGCTTTTTGAGGAATCTCCAAACTGATCTCCACAGTGGTTGTATGAGTCTACAGTCCCACCAGCAATGGAGAAGGGTTCCTTCTCCGCAGCCTCGCCAACATTTGCCGTTGGCTGAATCTGAAATGGCAGCCATTCTATGTGGAGTGAGATGAAATCTCAATGTTGTTTTCATCTGCATCTCTCAAAATACAACATTTTTGCATTAGCTCTTTACTTATATATACTGTGTGTTTAGAAAAAATAGAGAAACTTTCTTTGAGAAATTGGATTGAATTTATAAAAGATCCTTTAAAGCAGAAGAAAATCAAAATGTTTCTGTCCAGGGAATTATGCAAAAAAATTGTGGTGCACACTAATGAGAGGCAGGTGAATTACAA
This sequence comes from Petromus typicus, assembly GCA_004026965.1. NCBI lineage: Eukaryota > Metazoa > Chordata > Mammalia > Rodentia > Petromuridae > Petromus > Petromus typicus. The sequence goes on from PVIR01000280.1 coordinate 69,282, forward strand.
GGGGCAGCATCATAAAGACCTACTTTGACAACAGGAAAACCAAAAAGATGTCAGTTGTGCCCTACAAAAAAAGACAGGGAGGCTGGGGATATAGCTCAGTGGTTCCGGTGCCTGTCTTGCAAGCACAAGGGCCCAGGTTCGATCCCCATGTAACCACATACAGTACTAGGCATGGAGACTCACCTCAGCAGCAACCAGTACCACATACCAGTGCCAGCCGTGGTGGCTCATGCCTGTAATCCCAGCACTCGGGAGGCAGAGGCAGGAGGATTGCTGTGATGTGAGTTTGAGGCTGAGCTCAGGGCCAGCCTGAACTACAAAGCGAAACCCTGTCTCAAAAAACCTTAAAAAAAAAGAGAGAGAGGGAAAGAAAACATACGTGCATCAGTGAAAGCAACACTTTTGTATGGAATGTGTCATATTCATGTGTGAAGATTGCCTTTTGTACAACAACTGAAGCAAAGATTATTTCCGTGATAGACTTTTATTCATATTTACATTGTAGTTCACATAGATGTTTATTTCTAATGTTATCTTTTAGGCTTTGTAAGCAAGTAAAGAGCTAATGAAAAAATGTTGATGTCTATATTAAGCATTCATTTTATATTTGACAATTTGTTCTATTGACATCTTTTTTTTTCCCCAGTAAATGCATATTATAAGAAGCTCTTGACATAAGACAAAGACCAGAGAGGTAAGAAGAATGGTCTGCTACACAAAAAAGGAGAGCTAAGCACATGTGTGTCAGTGTAAGCGAGATATATGCATGGAGCATGTAGTTGTTATATGTGAAGGCTGCTTTGAGCGTCACAAATGAATCAAATGTTATTTTTGTTGTAGATCCCTATTGGTATTTTCATTGTAGTTTAATAGGATTTATTTTTGATGTCATATTTTGGATTTTATAACCAAGTAGACAGCTGATGTGAAAATGTTGATGTTTATTCTAAACATGCAGTATGTATTAAGAATTTAATACTATACTTGTTGATTTTTCTCATGTTCCTATTAATTACAATTGTATAATATAAGAGCCTCCTGACAAAACAGCAAGACCAGAAAGATGTAAACTCTGTCGTACAAAAAGGCCAGGCAAACAAAATATAGGTACTGTTAATGCAAGAAGTACTTGTGTATCAAGTATGCTGTTGTCATGTATGAAGACTGCCTTAGGTGTGATAATGAAGTAAAGATTATTTTTGTAAAGTTTTATTTGTTATTTTTAAAGCTTGTATATCAAAAAAGTTGATGCTCAAAATTTTGATACTTTTATATAAGCAATAAATATTAAAAATTTAATACTTTTTAAAACTAATATTCCTTGTTAAGTAAGTACTTATAGTTCAATGAAATAAAACTCATAAATTAAAATCAATAATTCATCAATAAATATTCTTAAAAAATTAATGTGGGCATTATACACCCACAACAATATGCCTTGATAACAAGATTGACATTACGCCCCACAGCTTAAAGGGATAACTGCAAAAATCATGGACATGCATATGAAGTATATATTATGTGAAAAATGCAGGATATAAAAGTGTATGTGTGTTAGGTTTATAACTTAATAAATATATGGTTGCTTTCAAACTAATTCTAGAAAAATGTATAAAGTACGAAAATGATTTCAGCAGTGGAAAATCACTGTACTACTTTTCCCATCAAACTATTTTAAATGCTTTTTTATTATTTATTCCAAAAAAGATTAACATTTCAAAAGACAACCTGTGATGAAAAGACAGATGAATAGAAATTAAAGAAAGTAAGATTGGTAAGAAAAATTAGGATAATGTACAGAGAAGAAATTAAACTTGCCATAAAAGGAAGAAGAAGGTCAGTTAAAGCTGCCTTGTTCCTGTGAATTTCACTTGGCATGTGAGGTGAACCCACTCATGTACTCTTGCACAAATCTTTTTCTGTCATTATCCAACTTCTGCTAGTATGTGTGTTACACTATATGGAGGAACCGACATTTATATACCCCTTTTGCTATTGTGTAAGAACAGATCTTATAAAATAAACACAGTATTGAAAATCTCAAGAGGACCCTTTACAAGAGTATCCATTGTAATGAATTTCAATAGGTTTTATAGTCATTTCTCACAAAATCAGTGGAATTTCATCACAATGGCTACACTGCAATCACTCATATCCATAGCTTGAGGACCTGGATAATTAACAAGTGAGAATATTTCTCAATTTCATCAGGACAATAGAAATACATTTTAGACAACAGAATTCAAAAGTTCACTTCTGGCCTAGAAGTTCCTGGGTAGTGTCAATTTGGAAGTTCTTAACCTGAAATTGAAGAGAGATAAGGGAAGGATGTGAGAAGTAACCACCCCTTGATGATGGAACCAGGAGGTCATGAATGAAAAGACCTTAATTTTAGATTCTCTAGTCCATTCTTCTCAACTGACAGCAGAACTTTGTACAGTGACTGGCAAATGAACAAGACAGAAGTATGCATTTCCAGGGACTTTGTTTGTTTGTTTGTTTGTTGTTGTTGTTGTTGTTTGAGATATAGTCTCACTTTCATAGTTCAGACTGGCCCTGAGCTCACTATGTAGCCCAGGAGAGCCTCCAACTCACAGAAGTCCCCCTGCTTCTGCCTTCCATGTGCTGGGATTACAGGTATAAGCCACCACACCCAGCATTGTAGTGGTAACTACACGTGGTTACTGGGTGTTGAACTTGGGGCCTTGTGCTCATAAGGCAGACACTGGAAGCACTGAGCTAAATCTTCAGTCCACAGGGGCTTATTTTTACAGAGAGAGTTGTTGCTGTAATTCTGCAGTGGCAGAATTGGTACAAATATAGGATTCAGAAAACTAGAGCTCAAGTCCCAGCTCTGTCACTAACTTGATACACACAGCTGGATAAGTCATTTTACCACCCACTTTCCATATCTATTAGGTCACATTGATAACTGTGACAGCATTTAAAAAATAACCATTTCTCCATTTATTTTACCTGTCAGGATCAGCAGTAAGCATGGTAATAATCTGAAAGAACTTCATTGAATCTTAATAAAAACTATGTGACTGCTCTCTGGAAACCAACCTATGGTCATTCTGAATCATTACTTATCCAATCAATGTAACAAGATGTATTTTCACTTGTAACACATGAATTGGTTGATTCTGCCTCCTTTCCCTTGGACCCAGCTGTTTTTGAGAAATTTTATTTTGAATTTGTAGAAAGGAAAAGGTCTGTTTCTGCCTGGATCCCATTTGGCAGAGTTTATCATTAAACATACAGAAAGAATGACTAATACAGAGAAACTGCAGCGCTCTCGGCCCAATGTAAGTAAAAAGGCTATAGGATAATAGAATATTGATTAGATAATTTGCTTCAGAGTCATTAGTTTCCACACATAACTGAACCAATTCTGAAATCTCACATCTCTCACATCATGAGAATCAATCTGGAAAGCTCAGTGCTCCCTCAGTATACACTTGAGCAGAAAATGTGTTTTCTAAAGTGTTCAGGGTACTAAATGCAAAATCAATTCTATGTACATCCAATTCTTTCATCTAGCCAGTACTGTAACTATGAGTATTTCATGGACATTTTGGTGATCATCTTTTTTACTGTAATTTAAACTTTTCTTTCCCATTTACCATCTAGTAGTCAGCTCTTTTAAGCCTAGAAGTCTTTAATTTCCACTATTCCTTAAGATTTCTTTTCTGATAATGCATACCCAGTTTTATCGAATGCCATTAAGTTTTGCATTGCTGACATTTACTGCAAAATTCTTTTCATTTTTCATTTCACTGCCAAAATGTCAACATGCAAATAGCCTATGAACTTGCCAATTTGTATCTGTATAGACACACACAACTATCTGACAAAAGCAAAATGAGAAATGAGAAATGACACCCAATATATTGCCTGTATTTCTCCTATAAAATTTGGTTTTTTGCTCACCTTTCATAGTTTAATATGCTGCCAGATCTCAAAAAAATCCTCTCATTATTTTTAAATAAATAAACAGATGCACTAGACAAAGATGTTGTCATCAGTGAAAGCTTATGATGCACAGTATTCTCATGGAATGCAATATCATCCTCAATCCCAGTGAAGATAATATTTAACCTGTGCACAGACAATGTAAATTATTATCTTATTTAGCACACCTATGAGCCAGGCTTGCCATTTTTTTCTGGAGAAAACTGAAGACAGAGCCTGCATTGTGGTCTCCAGCTGTTCATTATATTCATAGTTTATGAATTTCTTGAGATGTTAACTAAGTCACAAGACTTTAAAAGAGTAGCATTTTCTAGAATTTGAATTGTGGTCTTTTTTTTTTTTCTTTATGCAGTATTTGTTTCTGAGTAGTCACAAGGCATTTATAGACATGGAAACAGGGAAATCTAAGATTTTCTGATAGACAAAGCCTGACCAAAGAATTGGTCTATGCTAAGGACTTGTTAGACCTAGTCCTTTATCCATTTAATAATTATATATTATTTCTACATTTTCATTTTTCTATCACTTGTCTTGCATTTTTCATTATTTTATTATGTACTTTCTATACATATAAAAAGTATTTTTTAAGGACTGGGGATTTAGCTCAGTGGTTCCGGTGCCTGTCTTGCAAGCACAAGGGCCGGGGTTCAATCCCCTGGTAACCACATACAATACTGGGTGTGGAGACTCATGAGGAGCAGCAATCAGTATCACATTCCACAGTGCTGGGTGTGGTGGCTCACACCTGCAATCCCAGCATGGGGAGAAAGAGGCAGGAGGATTGCTGTGATGTGAGTTGGAGGCTGAGCTCAGGGCCAGCCTGAACTACAAAGCGAGAACCTGTCTCAAAGGAATAAAAAAATTTTTTTAAAAGAATCAGGAAAATCTTACACTTTTCAAAATTTGAAAGATTTGAGAAGCTTTCTGTTGAATACATTTCACTAAGTTTTAGAAAAATAAAATTTTAACAAAGAATTATTCTGAGGTATATGACAACCTCTTTGAAAGTAAGACTTTGTGGTCATTCTTTATATGGAATTTTGTGGACATGGACTTAACTGAACTTGTCATCTAGATACACTGTTTCAGTGAAATTGGCTCTGGAGTGACTAAGCATGAACCTAAAGACTAGAAGAACAAAGGCTGTCAATGTTTTTCATATGTTACCAAAATCTGGAATAGAGTGGGAGAATTTTGTTAATGAATGTATGAACAATAGCTGCCAATGGCTGTATAATAATTCCATCCGGAAAACATCTTGGGAAGGATGAACTTATGTTACACAGAGTGGCAGTGGTCTAGACACACATCTTTTGGAAATGTCATGTATAATAGGGTCCTGTGTCATCACATCATGACATTACAGCCTATGAAGGACCAGATACGCAATGGCAATCTCATAAGATTATAATGTAGCATAAAATTTCTATGACTAATGATGGGGTGACCATCATATTGTTGTGGTACATTGCATTACTCATTATTATGACAATGTTGATCTAACAAACCTATTGTGCTGCCAATAGTATAAATATGTGGCAATACAAATATGTATAACACATAATACTTGAGAATAATAACCTATTTTTTAAGTATTTACTACAGAAATACTTTTGTTTGATTTTTTGAGATACCATCTCTCTATGTAACCCAAATTAGCCTTGACTTTGTGGTGGTCTTCCTGTCTCAGCCTCTGAAAAGTTCTGAGATGATAGGTTTGTGCCACCAGGCCTGCCTCCATGCATCTTTTTTTTTTCTCAGTACCGGGTATTAAACTCAGGACTGTGCATTTATAAAGACAAGTGCAATGCTTCTCATGCATACTTTTAAGTGCTATTTTAGAATGTAATTACTTATTAAAAAGTATTTACTCTAAAATAGTGTGTTGTACAGTGGCAATGATTTCTTATAGCTTGTGTTTTTACCCCTCCTAATTGTACCGAGACCCCCATTGATATATATGTACGTTTGTGTGAGGATTCTTTATGATGGTCATGAAATGATGAAATTTCCTAAAAACAAATTCATTTTTAAGTAACTATAAATATAAGGGTCATACACAAGGTTTAGGTGGGAACATTTTATCATAGTTCATCTCACTTTAGATTTACAAGTAAAAGTCCTATTGATTACATTTTGATTTATATCTCATTTAGTATCAATGAAATGAAGTAATTCTCTTAAAAATGGTTTAGTTGTCAGAGTCCTCTTTAAATAAGGTCACATTGTGAATTTGTGGTTTCTAAACTCTGATTCTCTGAGGAGATCTGAAGGAGAAAGAAGCCAATAAAATAGTATTGGCTCCCCAATACTGTCTTTGAGGATACCATCCCAAGACACCACCAAAATGAAGAATCTTTACTCTTGGGAAGGTTACTAACATTGGTGTAGGATCCAATTTCTCAAGAAACTTGAAGACTCAGCCCTGTCCCTTTGATTTTTCTCATCCTTTCCCTACCTGCTTACACCTTGAGCTAATAATATTTGAGGCAGAGTGCAAAAACCAGTCATCTCCTTTACTTGTTTTGGAGGAGACTCTCTACGACCAGAGTCTTAGAGGTAGAAGCAGAAAGTGAGGTAAATTGGTTTCATTTTCTTTGCACTGAAATCATGTATTATCTGCAAACTCCATTTCAAGTGTAAAGTTTTTTATGTATGAGTTAGTCATTGTAAGACCCAAATCTCTACAAAATCACAAAAGAAAGTCAACAATTCTAATATAGGTCAAACATGTTGAAGAAAAAGTAAAATTTGTAAAATGTTAGTCACCTGTTTATGTCCAGGGATGTAAATATTATCCAATAAATGTCATATCTAGTCACAAATTAACCCTTGTTTTAGTGATGGTGCTTAAATATCTCAGACACCTGGTGGTGAGTTAACTCAAGTTTCTATTTTCTTGGCTGAATTTATTTTATTAACCTAGGGGTCTTGGTTAGTTTTCTTGTTTCTGAGACAAAATATCTGACACTCACAAGTTAAAGAAGGAAAGGTTCATTTTGGCAGAGGAGCACGGTAGTGGAGAAACAGTCTGTGGCAAGAGGCAGCGAAGCAAGCCTCCAAAGTGTTACCCTACCCAGGCTCTAAGCCTTTCGGCTGGTTGGGCCTTCCTGTTATCCAGAACCAGAACTACACTAAAACCAATCAGTGGACTAATTCAGTGCCACACACTCTTAATCCCAGTATCACTCACCATAGGTCCAGCCTGCTCTGAAAAGCCCCATGAGTTCATGAGTCTTTGGGGAGGACATTTAGATATAAACTATAACACCAGGCATGCAAATGTAGATTAATGTTACTCTTTGGCCCATAACACACTATCGTTTTTGTTTAACATAGTTCTTGCTTTGATTATTTATGTCATTCTTCAATTTTTAAACTGATATTTTTCCCTGATAAGGTTACTGTCCTCCAAATTGATTTTCTATTGGTTTCAGGTTTGTGTGTGTATTGTGTGTGCATTACTACTGGTCTCAGGTTTGTGTGAGGGGAGTACTGGGCATAGAACCCAGGAGTGTTCTACCACTAAGCTACACTTGCAGTCCTTTTTAACTTTAATTTGAGACAGAGTTTCACTAGGTCACTAAGTGGTCCAGGCTGGGCTTGAAATTATAGTCCTTCTGCATCTTCCTCTTATGTATCTCTGATTATGTGTGCACATTATTGTACCCACAGGCCTCAATATTTTTTCCTATTAAATAAAGAAGGTGGAATACGTAATAGCCACAGTCTCTGTAAGCTTTGGCATTGTATGAATGAGATTACAACTGAAATATGTTTAGCCAAGTACTTGGCACGTAACAAGTCCTTAATAAATTGTTGCTATCACCATAATTAATCATTGTCGTCGTTAATTTAAATGAACTTTCATTGCCAATCCTAATTTTAGTACACTGAAACCTGTTTAGGAGCCTTATAGACTTAGTAAATCTCATACTGGACAGCAAAGTGTCCCACAGCGCTTTTTCCCTTGGTCAGTTCCAAACTGCCCATTAAGAGTTTATCATTGATTCACATAATCCCAGACTAGAAGAAAACCTGAAGATTAAGGATGTACCAGGGAAAGAAATGAAGTATCTTTAGGGTGAACTCTTCCCAGAACGTTTAGTTTCTAGTTTTAAATAGGTCCTTATGGACTTCTTGTTCCCTTCTCCTGCTACTGAGCCATTTAGGTATCTATTCCTTGTGTTTCACTGAAATTTTATTCTGGAGTTCTAAGGGACCTTGGCAGAAAGAACAAGCACTGGTAATGTCTCATTATCATGTAATGTGTTGCTAAGACAAATTAAAACCAAAAACTGTCTGACTTCCTATCATGTGATGCATTATTAAAGAAGAAATCAAGGTCAAATTTCGCAGTCAGTGCTATTCTTTATTTATTTATTTATTTATTTTTTTTTTGGTCAGTGCTGTTTTTCACATACCAAAAGGAAGCATTTGTGCTTGTTTTTTTCTTTTTCTTTTTTGTTTTTGAGACAGGGTCTCATTTTTGTAGTTCAGGCTGGCCCTAAGTTTCCTCCATAGCCCAGGCTAGCCTCTCACTGCAATCCTCCTGCCTCTGCTTCCCAAGTGCTGGGATTACATACATGAGTCACCATACCCGATATTGTTGTGTGTGGTTTTTAGGGATCAAACTCTGGGCCTTGTGCTTGCAAGGCAGGTGCAGGAAACACTGAGCTAAATCTTCGGCCCCATGCTTGTGTTTTAACTTCTGTTCTAATGTTAAAGATGACTTTGTACAAACCAACACTGCTCTTACCAGTTAGTTCTCTCATTGGCTGCTGAGGTATTTGTAACAGGGCTGTCATAACCAACAGAACATAAGGTCATGAAATAAGATATTTCTTACAGCTTTTGAACCATATCTGAATGTTTCATTCTTGCCTGAGAGGGCTCTGTATGTCTACTGAGTTTATTAATAGTTTATCAAGGTAAGATCTCAAAGCAGGAAGAAATGTATGTGTCCCTCAATGCAGAGGAATTTCTTTGATATTATTTAGGTGTAGGAATCACACATTTTGATAAGTCACTTAAAACTGAACTGGCAAATAATTGCAGGAATAATGGACAATAAGAGGAATGAATCTATGTTCATTTATTTGATTTAACCAAATGAATGGGGTTTCAAAATCTTTTTTTTAAAAAATCAGAGTTAAGTTCCCCCTTTAAATACATACGCATCTAAGTGGTTTAATACTATCATGTCTCAGAATTCAGATGTGGGACTTGTGGATGGTGACTGATCACTGTCCCCACCAGTAGACTCATCCCGTGATAAGCTCAGCTGTCAGATATGCTACCAGGAGATGGGGCCTGACTGCAGTGAGTCACTGAGGGTGTGACCCAGAAGGGTATATCTCCCTCCCTGGTTTTTCCTGCTTCTTGGCTGCCATGACCCCAGGAGCTTTCTTCTGGGTCAGGCCCTTTCTCCACGCCATTTCGGGTTGAGTCAGCCTACTGTGGACTGATACTTCTGAAAATACAAGCCGAAACAAACCTCTCCTCTGTTAAGTTTGGAGTGTCAGGTATTTTGTTCCAGCAATGACAAAATGACTAAGGTAGTATCCAAAAGGAAGAACAGGCAGGAGTAACCTAAGTCATTTTCTAATTTTCTGTCATATTCAAGTTTAAGTTTGTACCAAGCACAGCTTGCACGTACGAGGCAAGTGAGTCTGTGGACAGGCACCAGAGTAGAAAGGCATTAGTGTGCGACTTTGCCACCCTAAACAGAGACCCTCCTGACCCTGGGAGGCCCCTGCAGCAGTGTTTTCTCTTCTTTTCAGTCAGAGGTTGAAGCCCAGGGACAAGATAGCCTTCAAGGGGAATCATGCTGTGCTGCTTTATAGCTCTAAACAATCCCAAAAGCTTGAGAGATAAATCTACTGGTTGTGCTTCAAACTTAAACTATCTTGTGCAGCGGCCATGGCGCAGTGGATGACGGCCCTGTGGGCTCTCCCCTCACTGGACAGCAAGGGCCCTCTGTTCCTAACGAAAGAGAGCACTCTGTCCCTTCTCAGTACTGAAATCTGTGCATTGACTGAACTCTTTTAGCTCTGCTTGAAAACCTCCAGCATCTAGAAGGATAAAACCATGTCTTTATTCACAGGTGCAGACAGTCAGGGGCAGTTAGTGGAGACAGATTGTGAGCTTTCTAGACTCCGTCGGTAGGAAGGGAAGAACGGTGTGTCAAAAGCAAGGGGCCAGTGGCCAGACTATACCAGTCCTCTAAGGCTCATGCAGAGTGCATGTGCTTTCCTACTTATAAATAATAGAATAAGAGTAATAAGGCCTATTTACTTCAGAGTTTTAAGATTCTGATATCCCCTACTCTTTTGCAATTTCCCTTTCCTTCTCTCTCTGCTTTCTTCCATCTCAATATCATGAAATACATGCTAGGCAATCAAAATATTCAGCAGTCAAATAAATAAATGAAGACAATATGGGCCATCCCACAAATGACTTAGTTTTTCCGATCCCCCACTTTTCACCGGCCTTGGGGGAGGAAGATAATGCCATTTTTCAAGTTTGTTCACAAGATGCGGTAATATAGCATAATTTGATACAGTGTGTAAAATGTCACAAAATGGTACGCTCCAAGGTGTTAGCACAATTTAAATTTGCACTTTCATATAACGGAAGCATTGTGTGATGAGATAACTCAAACACGTTGAACTGAGCTTTAAAATAAAAGACAGCAAGGACTACGAACATGTACTCTTAATCAGATCGCAATGAAAGGCAAGAGTAGAGAAAAAGGAAGGGAGAATTAGGGATATAATGACTTATTTTCAGGTCAGTTCAATTATTTCATGAGGGCTAATTTTTCTTTTCAGCCCCCTTATCTCTAAAAGACTGGAAGGTTGTAAGGAGAAGCGAGAAGAGGGTTAAGGCGAGCTCCCCTCCGCCCGGAGCAGCTCCCATGCGCAGCACGGTAATACGCGGCGGCCACATATTTAATCCTAACTTCCTCTGTGGTCCTTTTTACATTAAAGCCTTTCACTGTTGCAGGGCTGTGCTTGGAAAAGTTGGGAAACTTTTTCCTTGGTGGAGAAAGAGCAGCCCTCATTGGACGCAGTCCAACAAATGAATGAAGCAATCCTCTGGGTGCGACATGTCAGTCCACTTGCATAGTAAACATTTGTAGAAATACCTTTCCTCGGGTCGGCTGCTAGGATTCCACCGCTCCGCGGGGCCGCCTCGAGGCAGATGCGCCCACTTCCAGAGTCCCCAGGCGACAGACCTGGCTTTGCAGCCGCTGTGATTGGCTCTCGGGAGTCATGCAACTTACTGTCCGTGTGGAAGCTTGTCCCGGAGGTATAATGTGTCAAATAAACAGTTGCTGAAAAGCATGAGAAATTAACAAAGTGAAAATCTGGGGTTATTTGTTCGGCAACTAACACACAAGTGACTTCCTTAAAAGCTTAGTTTTTTAAGGACGTGGAGGGCAAGGATGAATGAATCCTCCCGGCGCTTAACTCGCACCGGCGAGTGTAAATCTGTGTAGTTTGGGGAGGCGGCGGTGCGTTAGTACACACGAGCGAACGAGGAACGGAAAGGAGGTGAAGCTGCGGCTCCTGCCCCCCCACCCCCCACCCCGCCGCCTTCCCGCCCAGACCCCGGAGGTTACAGCCGCGAAAAGCAGGAGGCACTAGGACCTGGCTGGCGCCGGGCTGCGGCCGCACTCTGGAGGGCGGAGGAGGAGGGGACGCGGGAAGGAGGGGTGTCGGGCGGGGGAGTCATTTATGCGGAGCGGGCGCTGCTGCCATTGCCAGTCGCACAGCCCGCGCGCCGCCGGAGGGAGCGCGAGGAGCCAGGAACAGGCGCTCGGAGCCGGGCAGCGGAGGGGACGCGCAGCTGCCGCCTGCACCGCCCCGCGCGTCGTTTCCGCGGCTCCCCCGGGCCCCTTAGGAGCAGGGCGAGTCTGAGAGTCCGGGAGCTGAGCCGGCGAGAGCCGCTGCGGAGGGCGCCAGCTGCACTCCGCCGCTGCCTGCCCCGAGCCGGGAGCGCTCACCGACCGCCCCGCGGGCCGGAGAGCCGGGAGCGCAGGTCCCCGCCGCCCCTGGCATGGTCTAGGGCCGGCCCGAGGTCCGCCGCTCTGCCGCCTGCTGGGGCTCGCCGCCTGCTGCCGACCTCCGGGGCTGCGAGCCGCGGAGCGCGCCGGGGCGGCCCAGGCCGGAGAAGTTAGTTGTGCGCGCCGCGGAGTGCGCGGAGCCAGCCAGCCAGCCAGCCAGCGACGCAGCCCGCCAGGCGCCGGAGCATGGGCTGGGGGAGCCGCTGCTGCTGCCCCGGGCGGCTGGACCTGCTGTGCGTGCTGGCGCTGCTCGGGGGCTGCCTGCTCCCGGTGTGCCGGACGCGAATCTACACCAACCACTGGGCGGTCAAGATCTCGGGCGGCTTCACGGAGGCCGACCGCATCGCCAGCAAGTACGGCTTCATCAACATAGGACAGGTAACGACGGGGGGCTGGCCGGGCCCGCGGCCGGGGGCTGCCGGGGGCTGCCGGTCCCCTCCGTTGGGATTCCATCCCCCTTCCAGATGTGTTCCTGCAGCTGTTGTACTAACTCTTGGGCGATGCTCTCTGGCTGTCGAGCGCTCATACGCAGAAACACCCGTACAATAAAGTTGCCAGGATTAGCGTTTTGTTTACTTATTTTATTTTATTTTATTTTTCTGGCAGCTATTCTGGACAGGTAGGGACCCTGGAAAGACCCGGGGGTCCCCCCGTGGTGTTTCTGACTTCCGGACCTTTATTGATCTGAAAAAGTCTTGGAGCCTTGGTAGCTTCGGGAAAAGTCTCAGCTGGTGGCCGGGCGTGGGAGGGAGGTGTGGGGCTCTTTGGGAGGGTCAGGGGGCGAGCGCGCCCCTGGTGTTCGCGGGGTTGGAAAAGACTTTCCAGTTGGGATCTGCATTCACCTCAGAAAGAAGTTTCCTCTTCTGGGGCGGGAGAACCGCTAGGCTCCTGAGCTCTGGATCCCAAGGACTGAGCTGGGAGCGGGGGGGCGGGACTCGGTGGAGGCGCAGATACTGGGGAGACCTCGCGCTGACTCTCCTAGCACGCGATCGGCGTGGGGTCCGGCAGGGGGAACTGGACTCGGAAATAGGAAACTTCTGAAACCCGTTATTCCTGCTCAGTGAAAAAGGGGAAACCTTGCTGGCTTGGAAGGCTCAGTGGGGCGAGAGCTGGGTGGCCTCCGGGGGCGCAGGTTATTTTGGCGGGGGCTGCTTGTGGACTTTCGGGAGATTTGTGCCCAAGGGAGATTACTAGTAAATCGAGGTGGGCTATTGGGAGTGCAGCAGACTTGAGGTAGTGTAGGCTAAATGGTCCTGGCTTCCTTGTTTTCTTCCCACACGAGAAATGGAGGTGGCGAAGGGGTTCCCTAAGATGCGCCTCCTTCAGGCCTCTCTGGGGCCCTGGCCCGGCTCAGACGGGACTCCGTGGGGGCGGGAAGCTAGAGTAATGGGGATGGGCGTCCTTCCAGCGGACCAGCTTTTGGGACTGCTCCCGGCGTGCGCACCCTATGTGCACTGCCAAGGCGAAGGGAGAGGAAGGTGTACTGCTGAGCCAGAGGGCACGGATGGTTTCCAATGCCCGTGCGCCCCTGTCCGGAAATACAGGACCCTTACCCCATCCTTGGCCGGCTGCGGTTGGAAGGCCCGCACTGCGCGCGAAGAGCCAAGGCTTCTGTCTCTGCGTGTGGAAAAAACTGGCGATCGCGGGAGGGTTCAGAGGAGCAGGAGGGCGAGCTATTGCTCTTTGCCCTCCCCAAGAAGGTGACATAGTCCAGAGAAGCCAGTCCTGTGAGTGACGGAGACCAGAGCAAGGCACATAGCTGTTCCCGCTGCCCCCAAGGAAATAAAGGAATACGGCCAGATTTTGTAGCCTGAGCCTTGTCGTCTGTACAAGAGTTGCGTTCAAATGGCCTCTTGCGGTCTACTGTTTTATTTATTTATTTGGAACAAAATGCACTGGATCCGTGCAGGTCTTTTTAAAAGCAGATGGTGATGTAAATGTTGAGGCTAATACTGCAAATGCAGTCATCCCATTCATCTTTCTAGTCTTTTCTCACGTTCAGCTGATCCTGAGCAAAGTTCAAATGCCAGGCATATTTGGAAGGATAAGTTTTTTCCTTTTCTTACTTGTAAAAACGACCTTGTTTGATGAGTATCACTTCACGTAGAGCAGGTGAGGAAAACAGACACAGCTAGACAGAGACAAAACCCTGAACTGGGAGAAGCCTGTTCTCCTTTGGATCCTGCCTTTTGTGAAATCCCTCCATTCCATGTGAGGAAGGAGAGGAAAAAAGGAAAAGACTTTTTCTGAATCTTAATTAGTGACCCAGGAGACTGGAACAAACACCAGTCAATACATATTTAGCCAAAACTTGGTAATTTGCAAGGCCAGAGGCTCTGGTCTTCTTGATCTCCCGGAACTTAGATAGGGTACCATAGGCTTCCAGAGGGGGGAAAAATGGTCACTTAACCCACTTGTGAACCAGTAGACATTGCAGTGTCCTGCAACCTCATCTGACCTGTAAAGGCCTTACACTGAAGACCTACAGCTTTGCATTTAAAAAGTAACACTAAGAAAATTTACATACAAATTACTAATAGTGCTTTTGTGGTATTTATAGCCCCAAACAGAAGACCCCTTGAATAGATGCCACCATGGGGGGAAAGTTAAAAAAAAAAAAAAGTCAGCTATTCTGGAGTGTAAAGTGTTTCCTCTGTTGATCAAAGGAGCAAAAGCTTATGCTAAGCCTTTGGGATGGTGAATTGAGTTCACATGTGCGGTATCCTTGCACCGCAAGGGCCAAATTTATTTCTTATTCATCCTTTACCGCACTGACCTTTTAACACTTTAGAAATCCTTTTATTATTCTTCCTCTCCATCAATAAACCAGCTGTGTGGTTCAGCTGAGGGCAGTAACTAATTTGCAAACGTCTCTGGAATGTTTTGTTTTTTTCATCCATTTCGGATTGGGGTCTCCTGTGTTGCAAGTTGGAACTAAAACCTGTTTTTATTTCTGTAAGTCATTTACTATCCTGGTAGGAGTTTTGGTATATTCAGTATGATATTCTAAGTGAATGAGGGAGTAAATTTTCACCCTGGTACAAGTACAGTTTTGATGATCTACTTGGAATATCAATGTAGTGTTTTGTGTAGCATCTTAGCATTTGAAAGACTCCAGAGGTAAAATTTCTGGCCTACAGGATTCAACAGAAACGAGGTGTGCTTCTTCTGTTCACCGAAAGATAGGGAAGATAGGGCGTGGAGAGTAAGACAAGAAGCCATCAAACTACGTGCTTGACCTCTAGAAGGGAACAATTATGAACATTTCCTTGGCTTGAGTTGTAGGGATGGCATTAAGGTTAGGTAGGTTTTCACAAAATTCTTACCACTTATAAATAGTTAATGCCTTGAGATTCTGAAGCGATTCCAGATCATGATGATTATTGTAGTTGTTATTGTATTAGCACAGAGCAGACCATGCTTTGCAATGATGTTAGCTCTAAGTGTCCCGCTTTCTTTCTTCATGAGCTCCAAGGGGTTCACAGCACTCGCTAGTCTGGCTGAGGGTAAGAGGTGGAGTGTACACACCCTCAAGCCTGCAAGGCGAAGGAGGAAGGGCTTCTTTCCCTCCTCCTTTATCTGGCAGTTGGAATTTTTGAACTAGCAGAATGCTGATTAGAAAATGAAGTGCCTTAGAAGGTGAAGGCCAGACGTATTGTTCATTGTAAACCTCAGTTTCGCCTAAATCTATGAGGACTTGATTTCTGTTTACTTGAATCCAGGGAGAAGATCCCCTGTGCACAGATGGTTTGCAGAGTGCGATAGCTCTATTTATCTTTCTATGAATTGCCCACAACTTTGATTCCAAGGCTGAGACTATCAGTAGCAAAACCTCTTCCCCAGACTATGTGATCTTGAAACAGACTCCAGAAGGCTAAAACCAGATGCCAGCTGTATTGGAGAAATATTTTCTCTGGAGCTTCTGTGTCCAGCACGTGGGCTTGGGTACTGCAGAGACCACTTGATAACTGTGAATTCAGGAAAGTCAGTGAAGTTGATGGAGACCCAGGTACTTCATCTGTAAAACGATAAATCTCTGGAGGCTAGAGTGGATTAATTGTGTGCTGCCCAGGATGTGGGTAGGGATGCAATAAGAGGTTTGTCGAATCTGAAGCTGAAGAGAAAGGTCGAAATAAATGAGCTCCAAACTTTACTGTATTTAGATATGGAGAAAGGAAGACATTTTAAAACTGGAAGATGCAAATTGTAAAGATCAGGACGTTTTGTAGACAAGCAAATTGATTTTCTATTTCAACACTTTAAAAATGGTTTCATGTGCATTTCTAAACCATTATGGCTGATTTCCTGTAGCGGTGTCTCCTTTCCTCACTGACCATTGTTGCACTCTATTAAATATTATGGGGTAAGCTGGTTGGAAATAAGAGAAAGAAGAAAAATTTACTCTTTACATAGTTTTGAATGTAGTTTATCTGAATAGACTCATAACTTTTTAAGTGAAAAAGGAAAAATACTTGAGCAGGGAGAACCTCGAAGTCCTAAAGTCTTCGAGCCCTGCTGATGAGCTTGGACCTGTGGTTGAAGGAGTGTGAAGTGCAGTGCATTGTGGGGACTTCCGGATGCGGCTAGAAATAGGGTGCATTCCTAGTCTGATAGGTCGTATGAGAACAGCTTGTGCTCTTCTGGTAAATCCCTCAGCATGTTGTGCAGAGGAGGGAAAATTGAGGCTATAATCCCAGGCTGGTCCCTGAGGCACATTTGGCTTTGCACAGGCTGACTCTTCACGCCCAAGATTCTCAGAGCTGACCTTGGCCAGCCTCTCTCACACATGGATTTCTCCTGGTGAGGTCAGTGGACGGAGAACAGGGGAACCTTGCCTGGAAAAGCCATTCAGACTTCATGGCCTGCCAGCAGTGGGTCAGTGCATTAGCCTCATAGACCAGGAATGGGTTGGAAGTGACTCTTGGGGATTTGTGGAGCCTGCTTAAAATGCTGCATTTTTTATAAGCTCCAAAGCAATGAATTTGTCTTATCACTGTCCTTCATCGGCTTGTGTCCAGAGGTTTTAACCTACAAGGTCAGCCAGAGAAGCAGGGTAGTATGCCGGGAAAATGTCCAGCTATGTCCGACTCTGGCTCAGAGAGGGAGTCCTGACCCAGCAGTGTCCCCGGGCAGGGAGGAGCATTTGTGGCGTTGGCTTGTGACCTTAGGCAAAGCAGAATCTGGCTCTTCTCTGAGGCAACAGTATGTGCAGGCATCGCTGTGACTGGGGACTGTGTTACTCAGTTCAGGTTGGATTCAGTGATGAAAAAGTGACCTTTGGCTTCTTGCATGGTAGAAGCAAATGCTGACAGGCAGTCATGCAGTCATGTAGGATACACACACGAATATATGTCCATTAATTTTTATTTGTATCAAACTAAAATGTCCATACTATGAAATTTACTGATGCAGGACTCTCACTGGTTCTTTCCTCTTCTTTTATTTATTTCTGTTTGTTTCTTGTTTATTTGAGACAGGATCTTGCTCTATAGCTTATGCTGGACTTAAACTCACTTTGTAGCCCAGGCTGGGCTTGAACTTGGCAATCTCCCTGCCTCATCCTCCCAAGTGGTGGGATTACAAATATGTATTATCATGTCCAGCTTCTCACTAGTCTTTGTGGATAATATCTCTACAACTAAGGGTACCAAGGAGGGAGAATTAATGCCTGTAAACTCTTGAGTTTAGAAAAATCTCGGAAAGAATATTAAATAAGAAAGAAAATAGCAGTGGTTCGATCTGAGTGAGATTCCAAGGACTTTGCTTTTACTGACCAACTTGACCGTCAGGTCCTCACTTTTCAAACAGAGAACCCTAATACCTGTTCCATCCACCTCAC
The DNA here is from genome assembly GCA_004026965.1 of Petromus typicus. Lineage (NCBI taxonomy): Eukaryota > Metazoa > Chordata > Mammalia > Rodentia > Petromuridae > Petromus > Petromus typicus. The sequence continues at coordinate 87,167 of PVIR01000280.1, forward strand.
AGGGCCATTGAGCACAGCAGGTGTCCTAATGGTGAAGGGATTATTGCTAGAGTAAGGGGTTGAGAGCCTCACACATTCTAGAAAGACACCAAGGAGGTAAAGGGAGGGGTGGCCGTGTGGTACCTTGATCTCTCAGAAGAGGATGGTGATGGCTCTGCTTTCTGTTTTTATCGGTTCATATTTGTGGTGTGGAATGATTCCATTCATCGTGGGAGCATGGCTACCCTTTCTCCCTCAGAGCCGTGGACACAGGTGTGAGGTAAGAAGTTGTTCTGGCCACTGATAAGAGTGTAAACCAGTGGGGACAGCCCTGGTGTTGATAAGGCAGACGATGCAAAGGTTGTGAGAGTATTTAAAGAATCAAAATTTTATCTTTTTAATTTGCCTCCAGTGGTGCGAGTGTGTATAGAAAGAAGAGCAGTGGGAAATAAAACTGGAGCAAGAGGAAGCCCATGGGAATGCAGGAGGTGCAAGTGTGAAGAACGCAGCTCCTGCTGCTTAAATAAACAAGCAGGCAGATAAAGACACAGGGACCCTGTCCACTTAAACAGACCCACAGGCCTTTGTGTGTGGTTCTGAACATAAAATCCCATGCTTTTGCAACTAAACCTTACCTAATCTCATCTGCCTTTTCATGGTGGGAAACCAGTGGTGAACTAAACTAACATTAGTTATGACATTATTTTGTTTTGATGAAGAAGTGCTAATGAGTTTTCCCTGGGAGGTATCCTTGATCCAGGTAGAGGTGTATCTGACATTCCTCATTATGTGCCATGTTGTACTTTTCTCACTGAAGAATTCTGAATTCTGACATATGGTGAGTGAAGATTTTCAAAAGAAATGATTGTGGCTTATCCAGCCAAATAATGTGCACTATTTCTCTGTTTCCCTATGTTAACTTAATTCTCAAGCAAGTTGTTTTCTACATAGTAGCAAAGGCTTGTCTAATTCTTACTACTTCATTTACCCACTACTGAATTTAACCATTATGAAAAGAATGTAGCTGGTCCTGACCACCAAATAAGATTGTGTCCCTACCTGGCCAGTCTCATTTCCAGAAGGAAAGTCAAACATGTGTAGGTCAGCTTGGGTCACATGTCCAGCCTTGACCTTCAGTAAGCATTCCAACATTCAGGAAGGGAGAGCTCCCTGAAGGAAAGTGAGAAGTTGTTACCAAATTAAGGAAAAACAGATGTGAGATTACACATCAGATTATACAAGACCAGAAATGCTAGGGTAGGGAGGTTTAACGTGACTAGAGAGGATAAGAAGTTGTTTTGAAGAGGAGAAGAAGAGGAGGAGGAAGAAGAGGAAGGAAAAGGAGAAGAGACACGGACCTGTTGATTTAACTTTTTTTTTTTTTGGTAGTGTCAGGGATTGAAGTCAGGACACTGTGCTTGTGAGGCACTGAGTGCCGCTATGTCCCGATTCATCAGATAGTGTGGCTCACTAGGTTATGTGCAGATCATGCCATTCCCTTCTCAAGAAGCTAGAATAATTTTATCCATACTATCCTTCAGGAAGATAACTAGTAATTTGTCTGGTTTAGTCATGTCTGGGGGAGATGAAGCGTAGCAGTGTCTGTAGTGGAGGAGGCAGAGAGGCCATTGTGTTGGTAAAGGCTATTGATAATGAAGGCAGAAACTGTGGCAGTAGAAAGACTTGAAAGTTTTTAGTAGTTAAAGCTGGCTTTGAACTGCACTGTGTGGCTCGGCACTGCAGTGTCCTGCAGTGTGTAACGATTCTCCTACCTCAGCCTCCTGAGTGTTGGAACTGCAGGCACAGAACACTGTGGCCTGGGGAAAACTCCTGTATAGGTGGGTTTAGCCAGGCTTGGCAAGTAAGTAGAAATGGGGAATAAGGAGGAAGGGGACAGTGAAGAACACTGGCACTTTTTAGCACTGGGAATAGGGAACAATGGGCTCCTTTGTAGACTGAGAACAATCTACAGAAGCATTTTTAAGAACAAAAGTATAGGGGCTGAGGATTTAGCTCAGTGGTTTTGGCACCTGCTTTGCAAATGCCAGGGCCTGGGTTCGATCCCCCATAACCACGTACAGCAGTGCTGGGTGTAGAGAATCATGCCCACCAGCAATCACATACTATAATGCCGAGCATGGTGGCTCATGCCTGTAGTCCCAGCATTCAGGAGGCAGAGGCAGGAGGATTGCTGAGTTTAGGGCTGAGTTCAGGACCACTCTGAACTACAATTGTAGAATTTTAAATTGTACAATTTTTTAGTGGTACTGGAGACTAAACCCAGGGCTTTTACACTTTTATATTTTTTATTTTGAGATGATGTCTCACTGATTTGCTAACTTGCCCAGACTGGGCTTAAACTTAAGGTCTTTCTACCTCACCTTCCTAGTGTGCTAAAATCTCATACGTGTGCCACCATGACTGGCATCCATCTATCTATCATCTATCTATCTATCTATCTACCTACCTATCTATCTATCTATCTATCTATTTATCTATCTATCTATCTATCTCAGCTTCCATAGTTCATTATTTCTTTTCCTTCCTTCCTTCCTTGCTTCCTTCCTTGTCTTTCTTTTCTTCTTTTTTTGGAAGAAAGACCTAAAATCTGGTGTCATGTATACTCTTGCTGTGCATTAGATCTGCAGATGCCTCTAGCCTACATAACGTGGTCTTTGATCTTCTCTCCCCATTTCCTCTCCCTTCCCATCCTGGTAAACATAATTCTGTGTAGCTGATTTTTTGTTGTTGTTCCAGACTCCACATATGAGGTCATCAGTGTTAGATTATTGTGTTTGGTTTTTTTTGGGGGGGCGCCGTTCGGGGAATTGAACTCAGGACCTTGCACTTGTGAGGTAGACGTGGTGCCACTGAGCTAAATCCCTGGTCTACATTAGTTTTGTTGATAGGTGGGACAGACAGAAATGTCTAGTGGGTGGTAGAGAATTTAGGAAAAAAGATTCTGTACAGTTTTTATTTTTGTTTTTGTTTTTTCCCCAATACTGGGATTGATTCAGGGCCTTCGCACTGAATTGCATTGGAACCCTTTTAAAAATTATTTTACTTGAGCCTGGGATTTAGCTCAGTGGTTCTGGTGCCTACCTTGCAAGTGCAAGGTCCTGAGTTCGATTCCTGGTAACCACATACAACAATGTCAGGTGACCAGCAATCTCTACCACATATCACAGTGCTGTGCATGGTGGCTCACTCCTGTAATCCCAGCACTTGGGAGGCAGAGTCAGGAGGATTGCTGTGAGTTCAAGGCTGAGCTCAGGACCAACCTGAACTACAAAAAAAAAAAAAAAAAAATCCTGCCTCAGCCTCTGTAGTAGCTGGGATTATAGGCATGTGCTATTGTACCTGGGTATATCTTGTTATATATAAAACCTGCATTATGTCATATCACTTCTTTAGTTATATTTCATGTTTCCTTTCATGCTTAGATGTGTCCAAAGTGGAAGAGAAGTTGTGATCACCTCCAATGTATGGGTACCTGGGTGTGCGTGTGTGTGCGTGCACACACGTCTGTGGTCACCAGCTTTCTTTTGCTGGAGAGCTTCTCAAGTCAGATCAGTGCCTCGTTCTTATCTAGAGTAGCATCTAGCGGGATGAGTGCACAGAAGCACATGCCCAATGGGGTGAGAGGGCCCAAGATTTAGTCAGAGATGAGTTTTCTAAGACAGTTTGCTGGTGGCTCTGATCCCGTGGAAGAAAGCAAGGTGACTGGAGACTGAGGAGTTCATTTTGGGTGGGAAGGAAATGCAGGTGGGAGCAGAATGGCCCCTGTGTCCTATCACTGAGGAGATGGATGTCACTTCGGAGAAGCAGCCCTGGTGGAATGAATGACTTGATGCTCCAGGGTTTTGGAATGTTCTTAGGAAATTCTAATACAAATCAAAGACAGGTCTCTGGCCCCTAGCAGTGCTGCTTGTAACTTGCTCAGTGAATGGCCAGCTAGTGAATGAGTGAAAAATGAAGCACTGCTATGATGATTGAGGTTATTTTGTTCTTTTCTCACTAGCTTTCATGAAACTGAGCCTAGGACACAACAGAGTTATAACAGCAGGGTGAGAGAGAAGGCAGGAAGCGAGCTTGGGAAAGTAGGGGCAAGCCATTCTTAAGTACAAGGATGCCACCTTTGGAATGACATTGAGGAAAGTGGAATGGCCAAAGCAGAACGTGCAGAGCAAAAGAAAAGCACAGGTGGAAGGCCCATAAGTTGAAAATAGACACGGAGAGACAGTTTGACAATAGTTGGAGAAGTAGAAAGATTAGAGCCATCTCAGAAGGATTTTTGTAAGCTACTAGACAGTGCTGTTATCCTTGATGGTGAGATGCAAGAAGTCAGCACACAGATGGGCTGCCCAGATAGAGAACAGGAGGCTGAGTAGGTTGGAAGGAGCCGAGAAACTGAGGCTGGGCTTTCAGAAGGTTATCAGTGTGGATAAGATGCCAGTTCCAAGGCATCTGGGCAGGTGTCTACCCACTAGGCAGATAAAAACCAAGTTTGCCTCATGCCTCAGTTCTCCATGGATAAGTGTAAGGATCTTCTCAGCTTTACATAGTTCTGCCTGTTGATTTGCACTGTAGGTCCTCTGCCAATTTAAGGGAGAAAGACAGACACCTGAGTGTTTTCGTTCAGCTCCCGGATGTGCCTTCATTTATTTGACCTGAAATCTGAAGATCACATGGAGCAGCGAATAGAGAAGAAATAGTATAAGCAGGGTGTAAAGCCAGAAGTGATATGTAGGAGTGTTTTTTAAATGCTATATGCTGTGTCATTTAGGTTTACTTCCAGCTATGGCTGTCACAAAGGCTTCTTTCCATCTCTGGTGAGAATAGCTATTATGACTATAATTTATTCACTTAACATATTCTGCCCTTTATATGCATATTTTGTATAGCAAAATGAAGCTGTTCTGAACGTGTCTTTTATGTATTGTTTTCCTAAACTTTACTGCCGTGTAGGAGTGTAGATACCATTTTAAATGTAGGTTTTCTAAAATTATTCATAGATTGTTCTCTTCATAATACATTTTAAGATTGCTCTGTACAATGTTAGATTAGTGTTGTCTGCATTTCTGTGTTAATAGTATGTTAATTTAGGGTTAGCATCACAAAAGAAGCATTGAGTCGTTATTATAGTCTTCTGTGCCTTACGCAGGAAGTTAAGTCTGTCCTGGGAAAATTACATTTTGGATACCATGAGTCTTTCACTGATGCCTTTCCCAATACCTCAATATGACTAAAACATACACACATGCACATATTGAAGGGCCGATATTTTTTAATAGGCACTTCTGGCCTGGTATTTTTCTATACCAAGTGGCACTTACAGCTGTAAAAATATACCATTCCCTCTATATTCCTGTTCCCAGGCTTCTGCATGGTTTTCTCTAGTTGGAGTCTCTCAACCAAAATAAAGCTGAGCATGCTCATTAGTCTGCATATAATGTGGGGAGGGCAGATAATCCCAGAGTTTCCAGCTTTGTAAGCCAATGTCCGTAATTATAAGGCTACTCATTCAAAACCTGTTCTAGTTGTATTTAACTTACCTGTGTGTGTGTGTGTGTGTGTGTGTGTGTGTGTGTGTGTGTGTGTTGGAGTGGAGTGTAATCAACATCAATTTCAAAGTTCAAGAGAAGACTGAATTGTAGGTCAGTTTGAATTTATTACAGTTTATAGGTTCTTTTTCTTTATTTTTTAAGTTCAGTTAATTACTGTTAACTCATTGTTACTGTATTGGGGATGGAAGCCTGGGACTGTAGAGGGAGCTACATCTCTAGCTCCTTTCTGTTTTCACTTTTCTTTTTTTTTTTTTTTTTTTTGAGACAGGGTCTCGCTTTTGTGGTTCAGGCTGGCCCTGAGCTCAGCCTCAAACTCACATCACAATCCTCCTGCCTCTGCCTCCTGAGTGCTGGGATTATAGGCGTGAGCCACCACGCCCGGCACTATGGTATGTGGTACTGGTTGCTGCTGGGTGTGGGTCTCCACATCCAGTATTGTTATGTGGTTACCAGGGAATCGAACCTGGGTCCTTGCGCTTGCAAGACAGGCGCCGGAACCACTGAGCTAACTCCCCGGCCCCCTGTTTTCACTTTTTATTTTACAAGCTATCTTGTTAAATGATTGAGTTGTGCTCAAATGATTTGAAGCTGGGCTCAAACTTGGGATTCTCCTGCCTCAGCTTCCAGAATGCTGGGATCACAGACACATATCGTATTTTTTAAGGGTGAGATGTCTTTCTCTTGGGTTGTTTCACATGAGTCAGTTACCAACTGTGACCTGCTTTGAGCTACTGTAGGATGTTATCATTGATTTTGGATGCAGATGGACCGGAAAGCACTGGAGGAGACACAAGGTGGGTTTAAGTGACTTGAATCACCCTGTGATGTCCTATCTTCTGGGTAATTTACCACAGCTTTGTGAGTTGGTCTCAGGTTTTCTTTGTGATAAAATCTAGGTTCTTTTCATTGATTTTTTTTTTTTTTTTTTGAGACAGGGTCTCACTTTTTTTTTTTTTTTTTTGGTAGTTCAGGCTGGTCCTGAGTTCAGCCTTGAACTCACAGCAATCCTGCTGCCTCGTCTTCCCACATGCTGGGACTACAGGTGTGAGCCACTGTGCCTGGCACTGTGGTATGTGGTTCAGATTGCTGGTGGGTGTGAGTCTCCAGGTGTATGTGGTTACCAGGAATCGAACTCAGGCCCTTGCACTTGCAAGGCAGGCGCTGGAACCACTGAGCTAAATATCTGGCCCTTTTTCATTGATTTTCAGTTATTAAAGGGAGCTGTCAGGAATGTGAAAAGAGAACCCAAGTACGGGAATTGCAAATATTTGCAAATCAGAACCCGATGGAGAACTTCATAAAATATCTGAAGTGCTCTTACACTCTGCAATAAAAGAACAGTTGCCCAATTAAAGATGAGTGCGATAGATCTGAATCAACATTTCTCCAGTGAAGAGCTACAAATGGCCAAAGCACATGAGAAGATGTTCAGAACCATTACTCGTCAGGGAAAAACAAAGCAAAGCATCAGTGAGTTTTCACTCATTGGGATGGCTATAACAACAGTAAAAAAGTACAGCTAATCACAAGCATGGATGAGCATGTGGAAAAATTAGAACCTCGTACACTGCTGCTGGGAATGTAGAGCAGGGTGACTTTATTGGAAAACAGCTGGGCAGTTCCTTCAGAGGTTAAACATTAAGCTACTGAGTGACCTGATAATTCTGTTACCAGATGTCGCCAAGAGAAATTAAATCATTTCACCCAAAAACTTGCACCTGTACATTTGTGGTAGCATTATTCATAATAGTAATAGTAAGATGTAGAAATAACTGTTGATAGCAATGGGTAAATAGAGAATGGTATATCCATTCAATGGAATATTACCCAGCAAGAAAAATGAAGACCTGAGACATGCTACAATATAGGCACATCTTGAATATTCTGTTGCAGGTGAAAGGAGCCATTCACAAAAAGCTACATATTACATCATTTTAGTTCTCTGAAGTGTACAGAATTGACAAACTTACAGAGACAGAAGGTAGGTGAATGGCTAGGACTGGAAGGACTGATGAGAATCAGAGTGACTGCTCATAGATGTGACATTACTTTTTGGAGTTATGAAAATAGTCTGAAACTGATTTCAGTAATTTTTCACAACTCTAGCTATCTTAAGAATCATTGAATATGTATTTAAATGAATGAATTATATGGTAGGTCAACTGTATATGCATAGAGCTGTTAAGCGTAGTTGTTGACATTTGTTAGATATTCTCATAGGCTCGGTCTTACTTTATTTCTCTCCATATCTGAAGCTTATATTCGAGAGGGAGGGGACAAGCTGCAGACTGGCAATGGAATGAATGTAAGATTTACAAATGACTCTTGGGAAGCAGAATATATTAGTAGACTAAAAGGTGAGCAGCCTATCAGGCGTACGTTGGGAGGAGACAGCTGAAAGTTAATGGAGTACTGGCCATGATGTGGTCCACAGGGTGATGTGTCCGTGCAGTCTCTGTGCACAGCACATACAACAGCCCAGGGAAGAGGACAGCTTGTTAGCAGGGTACTTAACAAACAAGAAGGAGCAGGGCTCGGGGCTGGAGAGGATGCACTTCAAGTTCAGCTTGGGAGATTACACTGCTCCATTGTGTACCCAGCAGTAGCTCTCATTTGCCGAGTGTATTACTGTAAACCCTTTGCTTGCCTTTTGAAGGCTTACCCTGTTTGTCCTGAAGTTTGTTCCCCATCATCTTTCCTATTCTTTCACTTAATAAAGTCAAGCAGAACTTCTCTTTGTTCCCCAGATACGGTGTCCGTCCAATGGCTTTTTTCTCTTGTGCCATTCTTTGCATTTGGAAAGTCACTGAGTACATTGCTCTTCTGGAAACTATCTCCTTAACTCTCACCTCTCTATCCATACCTTGCTGTACAAGTACAGCTAAAATAAAAGTGTAGGCAGAATTGTTCTGACTGTTCAATTCATTGATTCCCATGAGTTTTCCCAAAATTCTCTTAAGGAATTCAGCATAATTAAGTTTTTCTTCCTCTGTCTTCCTCTGTGGGGGACTTACTATTCTGAAGTATGTAGCATGATCTATACAACAAGTCATTAGGTAGTGGTTGACACCTAAAGTATTTTGGACAAAGACATGTATATATGAAATAAATCTGAATGCTGCAGAAAATTACAAAAAACGTCTATAAACGAATCAGTAAAGAAGACTTGTTACTGTATTGTATGTTAGATAAGAGAGTAAAAAACAGTGATCTAGGATTGATGAGTCATGGGAGTGTGGACCTCAAAGCCTAGGCTTCCTGGAAAACAGCCTACTACTTATCTTTTAGTGTTTCAGACTTTGTCATCTGCAGAAGGGTCATTTTGTCTGTTGACTTCCATGAGCATGAGCATGAGCATTCCTTGTGAGAATCAGAGTACTCAGCATGATCGCGTCCATTCTGAGAGCCAAGTCTCAGCTCTTCTTGAACACAGGACCTCTTCTGTATGGATCCCACTGAACTGCGTGGATTCTGCTGGGTGTGGTGGTCTCTCTAAGGATCCTAGGATGAGATGCCTATTGGGTAGAAAAATGGCATAGAGTTCTTCCAGTGAAAGAGCAGGACAGAAGTAAGAAATAGTTTTAGGTCACAGACAGATTCCACTCTCCATGTGGCAAAATAAGACTGATAAAAACAGACTGGTTTGGTGCACTCAAAGGACCATAAGGATTAATAGAAAGAAAGCAGTAGACTCTTGGGATGGTGAGAAGTTCGTGACAGGGCCAACCTGGATCAGCCATTTCAGTGGGCAGACACCGAAGTTCAGTCTGTGTGAGAAGTGAAAAGAGGGAGTGTCGACTCTAGAACAAACAGACATAAATTAAGCAGTGTGTCTGCGTCCTTAAGGAGTGGCTTCAGAAATATCCTTGGAGATAGGAAACAAACTCAGGACAAATAGAAAAAATATTCACTGGGAGTTAACTGTGTTTAATTACAGAAAGAACATTCTCTTGGTTGGGCGACATGGCCAGGAGCCAAACTCTCAGTGGAGATGTGTCTCCCCATCTGACCTATTCGGCTTTATCAGATGGAAGCCTCGAATGACCAGGCCTTTAGACTCAGGCAGATAAAGGGAAAAGAATTATGTTTTCTGGGTCAGTTGAAAAAGAGATGAGAGAGCTTAGTTTTTTCATGGGATATATGCTTCAAGAGTAGGCATCCTGCCTCCTTTCGGTTGTAATAGATCACTATATCATATACTGTTGTCACTTTTCCTGTGGACTGTTGCACAAGTCTTCAGCTCTCTCCTCTGTCTGCTCCTTCACAGTGGCTAAAAAGACTTCTCCTCTTCTTCCTCATCCTGTTCCTCCTGTTCCTCATCCTTTTCCTCTTCTTTCTCTTCTTTGTCTTCATCTTCCTTTTATTCCTTTCTTCCTCTTTCCTTCCTCTATCTCCTTCTTGGCTGTTCTAAAAAATCATTCAGCCTAATCACTTTGCTGCTTTTTGCATGTGGACTGCCATGTCTTGTCTTTCTGCCTACACTAAAACCATTGTCATATCTGAACATCCTTATGTCCAGATTGCAGTCATTGTCCAAGGCTCTTTGCAGGTGTCATTTCCTCAAATGAAACTGCCTATGGCTAAAACTTCCAGTGTTTAAATTGCCCTAGGCGTTGTGTTTTTTTTTTTTTTTTTGGTTTTTTTTTTTTTTTTTACTGGCACTTAACATTTTCACTGTGCAGGTTCTTTCTCTCTCTCTCTTTCTCCACCAGATATTTCTCTCCTGGCAAAAGAAAGAGATTGAATTTTCATATTTTCCAAAATGTGGGTATTGACTTCACTTGTACATTGAACTGTGCACAGAAATGACACATTGAGTAAGTGAGTGACTTGTGGTGGTCCATGTCTCCCTGAATGACAGAGCCCTGGACGGTGGATGCTTCATTAGTCCTGGTCCTTGTGGGGTCTCATAAGCAGCATTCACTCCCTCTCAATGCAAAGTACACGTACAGCTTGTCTTACAAAAAAGCCTTTGTGGTTCAAGTTGCTGAGCTTCATATGATCTTTTTTTTTTAGTCACTCTGAGTCTTTCCCTATTCTATTTAACAAAAAATTCCAGTCTCAGTAGTTTTCTCCTTACCCTTGCACACTGTATGGATGATAATGTGTAATGGAAGGAGAAGAAAAAAAATCATATGATACTCTTGATTAGAACCCTGTTATCTCATAGGGAGACTTCAGTGATCTTTAGTTTATGTTTAGCTTATGCAATTGACAAATAGCAATTTTGTGTTTGCAAAAACTGAGAAGCCAGACATTGAGTCTTTGCAAATGTCTGTACAGGTGATTCTATTATTTAGAGGGGATTTTTCTTTCAGAAATAAATCCTGAAGATCCCAGAGCTTAGCTGTTCTCCTGGCCGTGCTTCTTCTCTGATGAGACTTATGCTGTGGGTCTGGATACAATACCTGTTAATGACTAGTGAGCCTCTTTGGAAAATGCAAGTGTTTTCCCCACTTGTCTAGGAAGACAGAAACTTAGCCCTGCAGGTTGTCTTGTATTTTTCCCTATAAACTGAAAATAATTTAATTATGCACTTTAAAAGATTGCTTCAATAGTCCTAGCTCCTTGAGAGGCTGAGACAAGAGGATCACTTGAGTTCAAACATTTGAGGTCAAACTGAGCAGATTAGCAAGACTTCATGTCAAAAAAAAAAAAAAGTGTTTAATAGAGAACTCTTTCTACTTGCCAAAGGATTGTATATGTGCCTTCCATGAGGGCCACATTGTACTTTCAGCCTTTCTCCACCCAGTGCTGTAAGAGCAACTTCAACTTGTTGCCCCTTTCAGGTGGACATTGTGCTTTAGTTAGAGAACCAGCGTCACAACACAAAGGTGTCTTGCACTCACTGATTTATGTGATGTAGACACAGAGGGGAATAGCTAAGACATAAAATGTGATTGCCTGCATTTCCAACTTTTGAAATGAATCCAAAGCAGCAGATTTTTCTTCCTTGGCAAGACAGAATTGAAGCAACATGCGGTGATTTGGTTCATTGATTTGCGATCTGCTAAAAACTGAAATAACTTAAAATGAGGAGAGTAAGTGCTTTACAATGTGAAAAATATTCTAAAGGTCACATGGTTATGTTGCCTTAGGCAAATGAAGTACCATGATACTAGTGCTGTTTGGAAAATACTTGATACAGTTCATGAGGGTGTAGATTTTTGTTTTTGCTAAAATATTCTTTTGTCTAATTAGTCAAAATTTTATTTTGAAGCCAGGCTAGTTGGCACATGCCAGTAATCACAGCACTTTGGAAAATCAGGCAGGAGGATCACTACGAGTTCGAAGCCAACCTGAGCTATATAGGGAGTTCAGGGCTAGCCTGAACTACAAAGCAAGACCCTATCAAAAAAAGAAAAATTATTTTGATCATCCTAACTCTGAAAAGGCAAATGTTCTCAGGAAAGCTTTCTGCCACTTTCTAGTGTCTCAACTCTGGAGGCTCTGGAGACATTAACTTTTCACTTGCAAGTTTCTCTTTGTCATCATTGTATTCTGTATTTATTGAATATATTTCAGAATACTCACACCCTACTGAGTGCTGTACTACCCAGGGTGCAGTACTCCTTACATTCTAGGAATTTATATACTCAGAAGTGAAGTTCATTAGTGTAAATTACCCAAAACTCATTGAATTAATGCCACAATGATGGCTTGTGAAGCTGTAAGTTTACTCATAGGTTCTTTATAAGCTAGTGGGTCAACCTAGGGCCTGGTTAGCCAAGAACGGCTTCACTCATAGGCCTGTTGGCTGGTGCTAGCTAGTGGATTGGAATATGGGGTGAAAACTTGACCTTGAGTCTTATCATTCAGTGGGTTAGCTGAGACCTCTTCCCACAGTGATGAGGTCTCTTAATAATCAGAAAGAAGAGCCATCAGTGAACAAATCCTCTTTAAGTTCATGCTTGTGCCTTGTATGCTAATATTCCACAGGTCAAAGCAAGTCAGAACTTCTAAGAAATGGAGATCTGTATTTTACCTCTTGGTAGAGGGAGCTGCAAATAATTTGTGGCCATATTTTGAAATCTAGCATAGGGAGACCGCAAATGATCAAATGTATGGGAAACAGAAAGTATCTCTGGTGAAGATATGTACTGTGGATAGAAAAGAAGGAAGAGAAAAAAAAAAAAAAAAACCAGGGAAGAGGGAATGGGGCAATGTGTGAACATTTTTTCCACTGTTAATGGGACTAGGGAAATCTTGATAGTGAAGATATTGTGAGCAAAGATCTAAGGAAGGTCAGAGAAAGGAAGGAGGCTTACAGATACTCGGAGGAAGCATTTTTTGGGAGAACATGTAAAGGCTCTGAGGAGCTGGAGGAATAGAAGAGCTGTGGGCAGGGTTGTGGCTGAGAATGGTCCAGAAAAATTATGCAAATCAGTTGGAGAGGTGGATAGATCCCAACTGCAGGTGGACAGTCTTCCCACTTTAATGTCCATTTAGATCCTGTGGGGGTCTTGTTAAAGTATACATTCTGATTCAGTAGATCTGAGATGAGGAGGGGAGTTGGCATTTCGCACAGGTTCCTAAGTGGTCTGTACTGCAGCTGCCAAGGCGGGTCTCCGGACTGCACCTGGGGGAGCAGGCTGCCAGGTCTCTGCAGGCCAGGGACTGGAGGGACTTCGGACTTCTTCTGATGGAGGAGAGTCTCCTGGACGTCATGGAGCAGAGATGTAACCTGTTGTCTACTACATAGAGGAGATTCTTGTTTAGAAAGTTTAAACACATCCATCTAGACTAAGAAGATACCAGTATTTCCAGCCTAAGGTGAATAATATAATCTGAATTTAGCTTACCGAGATTTGATGATCTAAGTGTCATTTTCACCACAGACAGTTTTCCTGACTGCGACAAGAGCACCTCTCTCTGCTTTGCTCCTCAGCCCTGTCCCACGCAGGCTCTGTCGGAGAAGGCGCCAGCTCCGCCTCCAGTCTGATCCTTGGAGTTCTTCTCACTTGACAGTTTCTCTCCTCGGTGCCCAGCTCCATTGCCTCAAAGGACTTTCAGTCTTGGCTGCACATTTTGAACATCTGGCGCTGTTAGACATGTTCAGAGAAATTGACTAGTTGGGCTGGATGGGTCCTTACACACAGTAGTCCTCTCTTATCAGTGGTTTTGGTTTTGTCAACCTCCATCTGAAAATACTAGATGGACAATCTCAGGGAGAATCCGTACATTTAAACATTTATTAGAGTCTATCCTTTTCCGTTGCCCATTTTATTATCCTCAGTATTTGTTAATTCTCTACTGTGTTAATTTATGAGTTAAAGTTCATCATATGTATGTATTTATAGGAATAACAGCAAGTATAGAATTTGCACTCTGGGTGATTTCAGGCATCCGTAGGTGTCGTGGAATACTTCCTCATCCGGGCATCTGAGAGGTGCAGTGTGCCGCCAAGTTAAGAACTGCGCTCCAATTAGGCAGCTCGCATGCTGGCTGTTGCCGCAGAGCTCAGAATTTTCTTTCCCGGAGGAATCTCCTCTCACTTCATCCATCCTGGTTTCTTTCATTACTGTGAAAACTTATGAATCATTAGCCCATTTTCAACCCGATTGAACTTTGATGCCTAGGTAGCCGTATTTCTCTTAATTATGATTCATTTGCACCTGATATAGAGGGTGATCTTACAGAGCTACATTATATGAATATCTAAGTATTGGTGATGTGTAGTGTCATATATTTGGCCTTTTTTGTGTAACTGACACTAAGGCCCTGTCCACATAATAAATCTCTAAGTGAACTTCACGGTCATACCCGAGGGATAGAATAACTAGGAACTTGGGTTGGAAGATCATTTGACTCCGAGTTAAATATTTTATTGTCTCCCAATGAGTTTACAGGTATAATATTGTTCCCTGGGTGCACTGAAATGCAATACCCATTTGAAAACTTTCGTCTCATGTTTCATTACTACCGCATCTCACTGATGATAATATCCCATAAAATAATATACTTTGTATATCTCCAAACTATAGCATAGCTATATCTTGGTGTTAACATATAGATATTTAAATACATAAGCTGCATGTTTTGGCATTTAAACATTTTTGTAACACCCAGAAATTTCAAAATACAGCAATGGCCTGGCACCTGTCTATACCTCTAAGAGGTCCTGCCCCAACCTTTGCCTTCCCTGCGAGAGGCTTCCGTTTCCTTTTAATCTAGCCTGTTTCACATAGACCTTGAGTCCCCCTATGTGTTCTTAAATGACTTTTTGTTTCTAACCAGAGAGAGAAATACAAATGAAAGGGCAAAATATTATCTGTAAATTGTCACAAATGTGCTGTATCATCATGTACTGGGGATGATTTGCCTATGCATCATTAACCTGTAACAGATTTAGACTAATTATTAACTCAGCTGGATAGATTGACTTAGGTTTATCATAAAACACTCTGAGATGTAAGAGTATGACAAGGTCCCATAAAATTTATTGCTTTAATCTTGGTGGATCCAGATTCCATTAATACATGGCCTTTCACCACACACCACCACAATGGATTTAATTATTACCATTGGGAAGTGTGTGTGTGTGAATTAACTATAAATTATTCATCTTCTAATAGTCTGTAGTTTTGGAATAGCTCCAGTGTTAGTCTCCTAAAATCTAGGTGTTCCTTACCTAGGGGACACGGTACTAGACCGCTGGGCTGGAAGATCATTCGCCTCTAGGTAGTTAGACCTAAGAGGTTAGGGTTAGAAGTAATAAAGCCATCTAGCTCCTTTGTTATGAAAATGAAAATGGTGAGCCCCAAAAGAGATATGAATAGAGCACTGACCCAGTGCTTATTAAATTTGGGTTCTAGTATTTAAGCATTTGGTGTAAGTGCTGATTATGAAAACAACTCCTGTGAATTACCTTTTATTTTGAGGGGGGAAGGTACCATAGATTGAACCAGGGCCTCACATGCCAAGCAGAGATTCTACCACTAAACTGCATCTCCTGTTTGAGTTGCCTTATTGTTAATGCAGGGAGGCCTTTCTGGTCTTCTGCTTTGGAATATGTATACATGTTTATAATACTTGTTCATTGTTTTTTATGTATTAGAGATTGTGTTTCTTTAGGAGATAAGGAATGTGTGGGAAATAGGTCAGTGGAGTTTGTATGAAGTGTCATAGGAAAATAAGGTAAATGTTTAAGTTTTAAAAAAGTACCATAAAAGATATTACCATTACTGTTTTTCAGAATATTCCCCCTTGATAAGAACATACTTATCCCATCCTCACCACTTTCTTTTTCTTTCTTTCTTTCCCTTTCTTTCTCTCTCTCTCTTTCTTTCTTCTTGGTTTTATTGAGACAGGGTCTCTCATTGTAGTTCAGGCTGGTCCTGAACTCAGTGTCAAACTCAACAATCCTATGACCTCTGCCTCCCTAGTGCTGGGATTACAGGTGTGAGTCACCACGCCTGGCATTATTGTATGTGGTTACTAGGGATCAGACCCGGAACCATGGGCTTGCAAAGCAGGCATCAGATCCACAGAGCTAAATCCCTGGCCCCTTCTTGCCACTTTCTGAAGAAGTTCTGGAAGTCCTCTTTCATGAGTGTCTTTAGTAGTATCATCATGGCTACCTTGATATCCTGCGTCTGTTCAAAACATTTACTACACTTGATCTTAGCCAAAAGGCCGAGAAGCGATGTTCAAAACATTTAGCTTTCATAACCATTTTGACTTTGAGGAAGAACTAGAAGTCCTACAGTGTCATGCCCACTAAATAAGGTGGTGATAAAACACTGTGATGTTTTACCAAGCCTGCCTTTCTGCTGGATGGTGTGCAACATCAGCATTCACTGTATTTTTGATCACACTTTGTGAAGACGTGAAAGAGGACTTCCAGAACTGCTTCCGAAAGAGGCAGTAATGAGAGGATGAGAATATATGGAATGAAGGAGAGGCCTTTGAGGGGAATTAATGACAATATATCTTTCATTATAAAAATTTTTTACAAAATTCAAACTTTTTCTGTATATTTAAGTCATACATATGTGTGGCACATGGCTAAATACAGTAAGTCCTCAGCTTAGGACTATCAAATTGCGAACTTTCACAGATACAAACAGACCTCGTATTACAAACATTTGTCGATACAAGCAAATCTTGGAAGTAGTTGATGATTCTTAAACTGCAACCACTTCACATGTGAATCAAATTCCATCTTGCCCTCTGTCTTCTACTCCTGGTGATCTTCAGCTCCACATTCCCGCCTACCTACCTCTCTCCTTCAGTTAGTAACTGTCTTCTTGTCCCTTCAACCCACGCAGTCCCCTATATGCTAGTTGTTGTTCTGCACGGTAGCACCATTTTTCAAGTAAATGTAAAAGAGAAGATAATTTATTCACAATATTTTTTGTGTTGGTTTTTATATGCTTTCCATTGTATATCTGTATCAAAGATGTATAAGACTCACTTTGTTGGACTTAGGAATGAATTCGACTTAGGAACATTCTCCTAGAATGGGACTTGTTCCTAAACTGAGGACTTACTGTAGCTTGATTTTGAAGGTACAAAATCTTTATCGTAGGTCTGCAAAATTGGACTTGTAGGCTCCCTAGATGGGAAAGGATAGACACTTTTACCTGACTTTAGTACAGGAATACTCTTGAGCAATCATGTGTAATTAGTCTAGCTCAGTAACTGTTTAGTAATAAGAAATGATTGACCAAGTGGTGCAAGGGTGATCGCCTTGGTGAACCTCTTGGAACCAGGGACCTCTTTCCTGAAGGACGTGAGCAGAGTGATTGCTGTTGCAAATAGGGATATGAATGAGTCATGGTAGGGCCACCTTTTCCCCTGGCTGTACACCTCAGGCACAGCAAGCTGCTAACTGATGTGCTTGACAGACCCTGATGTCTTCTGTGGTTTGTGCAGTTGTACACTGAGTTGCTTTGTCCACATGGTGCAGTGAAAGTTCTGTGTTGAAGTTCATGGAAATGATGCAGTAACTGAAAAAAACAGAAGAGAAGCATAGCAGCATGTTTGTGTACTTACTGTAGGAATTCAAGTTAATATGATATGTTTGAAATGGGAGTGAGGGCTTGGGGCTGCCCAAACCATTCCCCACCCTAGGTCTTTATCGCTTTAGTTTATTGATGCTTTCAAACTATTTCATAACTTAACTACAGAATGTTGGCATGTTAGAACAGAGGGAGGAAAGCACAGGAAGCTCTCTTTTCCACTAAATTACTCACATCTACTTGAACGGCATGTAGCAGTCAGGCAGTATCTGGTTTTTGGAATTTAAAATAGCTCATAAACTAGTTTTCAGTCCTGTGCAAGTATCTGATAGAAGTTTAATATCCATCAAATAAACTTACTAGTCTTCTTTTATCCAGATATGAGGTATTTGTCCAGATAAGTATATGTCTAGTAACTACAAACATCTGTAAACATTGTAATAATTCTTCTGTTGAAACACTATATTGGGTTTATCTTTTATGTCAACAGCAAGTACTTAGGAATGATAGAAGAGGGATGCTTAGAACTCAATCTGCTGCACCACACACATTTTCTTAAACATCATTTCTAACTTTCTATTTTATGGATAGAAACATTTATTTGGTAGGCATAATGGTTACTTAAATTTCCTCTCTTTTGGATTTATTTGATGTGTATTTAAGACCCAGCAGGCTGCTGGGATGGCCAGTGGACTTTAATGTTAATAAATAAATAAATGAATAAATGAATAAATAACTAGATAAATAAGAATTTACGACTTTAGCGAGCCTCCTCAATTGTTGAGATAAAGATATTGATCCTAAAATTAATCTGGTTGGAGCTGAAACTTCAATAAAAATTTTACAATATGACCCAATGTACAAAGTATGATGTTCGTTATGCTTAGGAAAATTGTGTTTCTACCATTCACTGTTAACACACACTTGGGTAAATGAATGAATGTAGTGGGGTCATTTTATTATTTGGCAGAAGGAGATAATGATCATTTACTCCTTTCATAGTGTTTATCCACTCTGTTAGTCTATAAATTTGTCATGGGCAACCACTGTGTACCAGGCACTGTGATAGACACTGGCAAGGTATCAATGTGTTAAAAGTCAGTAAGGAAATAAACAGTTCAACCAGAGAAAGTGCCTGGAGAAGGCCTCTTAGAAGCTCAAAAAAGACAGAATTTTGAGGAAAGGCCGTTTAGCGAACATCTGGAAAATGAGGAAGAAATTAGGAACTGGGAAAGCCAGAGCAGTGGAGCAGGAACACAAGGGCCCAGAGGCCTGGGAAAGAGTGCAGCAAGTTAGTGGAAAGAGAAGGGGGTAGGAGATGGTAAACAGAAAGCCAGATCTTGGGGCCTCTCATGAGTAAATCCTTCACCTTCGAAGATTGAGGGATTTATAGTCCAAGGACAACATGGGCAGATAGTGCAAATAAAGCTGTGTCCCAAAGATGCTGATAACTTAGTGCGAAAGAATCCTGTGTTTGAGGAACTTTCATTGATCAAAACTTTTCACTTGGAAAAAAAAAAAGGAAAGCGTGCTCTGGTCTTTATTGTGTGAAAGACTTATTGACAATTTAGATATCCTTGTGATTGATATTTAGATGTCCTCCCACAGCTTCATGTACTCCAAGATGGGTTTTAAGAAAGATGATTGCGTCGAGGGGTGTTACAGGTAGGCATGATGGTAGGACGCGGGGCCATGAGGGTGCGGCGGTCTGGTCTCTTCTTGTTCCTTCCTTACACTTAATGCATGACCCAAGCAGCTTTCCTCTGCCCAGGCCATTCCACTGCCCTTCCATGACAGACTTCTAGAATGCGAGCCAAAATAAAGTTCCTCTCCAATTTGCAGGTGTTGAGTATTGTGTGCTAGAAGCGAGGAAAGTGACTGTGACAGTTCTTTCACCCGGAAAGTAGAAGCTCAGAAGATACAGTTGACATAGAGCAGAATGTGGCCCATGGGAAGACAAACTGCCAACATGGAGTGGTTATGTTATTGGTATGCATACCACCTATAAATCTTTAGATCTGAAACTTCCCTTGTGTGCTTATAGAGTGAGCTGAGATTTCACCAAGATAGTCTGCCTCAGGTAGCTGATGCCCATAATTAAGGGATGAAAGTTTTATTTGGTTCACAGTTTGTAGAAGCTTCAGTTCATAGTCAGCTGGCTCCAAGGCAGAGTGTCATAGCAGATAGGCATTGTGTAGGGCTCACAGCCCGCAGAAGGTAGCAAAGCAAGCAAAGGATGACCACATCTCTTTCTATCCCTTATATTTTATCCACGTTTTAGGGCAGGTAGCACTCACACCCTTAATGCATTGCTAGATTTTAACATTGCCCCAGGATTCAGTCCCAGCATCACCCACTGTAGATCTAGCCACCTCGGAGAAAGTCCCACCGATGACCATATGAGGTTTTTGGGAGACATCTAAATAGAAACTCTAACACCATCCAAATGGCTACATCATATAGCACAGTCAGTTGTGTTTTGTTGTGACTAAGATGTTAATGGAATCAAATTGTTAGTGGAATGCTGTTGTATTGCATTTATTGCATAAGGAAAGCTTTATGTATTGTGAATCTCAGGTTTCTCTCTGTGTTATGTAGTTCCAAGTGCGGGAGCAGCCATGGTGGCTTGAGGGAAGCCCCTCAATTCAGTGAAGCCAATTAATAATACATTGAAATCTAAACAAACAACTTTTCACGTCTACGTTTGCATGACCTTTCTAATTAGCTCTCTCAAGGAATGGGATTTTCCCTATGGACTTTTTGTTTATAAAATCACATTTATTGAAGCATCATTTGCATATAGCACAATCCACTGTGTAATTTGATATTTTGACTAAGGCATATCGTGTATCCACTGCCATAATGAAGATGGAAGAAAGTTCCATTATCTCAAAACTGTTCCTTACTGGTGCTTTGTGATCAGCCTGTTTTGTGATCTTTCTTGACTTGTCTAGAATGTTCTTGTTATACACACACACACACACACACACACACACACACACACATGTATATATTTTTTCTTTTTTAGATTTTATTCTTTACCCATAGCTCTTGCCTCATAATCCTTTCTTATCACCTAATGCAGGCTATAGGCTGGAATTTCTCCTCCCCAAGGTGGATCATGGAAATTCCTATCTTCTGCCTTTCTATCTTGGATCTGAGTGAACAGAAATTCTCTGACCTATCTTGTCTGATGGTATCTCTTAAGATTCTTGTTTCAAAAGAGACCTTGCTTGGTATCTGGGAGGAAGGAATGCTTCAAGAGAGGCTAAGAAGGATCTGAAAGACTTTTTGCATGTCCCCATTCACCCATCAGTGTTGGATGAATTTGTGTAGTCACATCTCCACACTGTCCTTTTTGCTTCAGTCTGCTGTATAATGGAATCTCCACAAAAATTAATAAAAGGACAGTGTTCTGAGAACTTCCGGGGAACTGATGTGCAGTTGTTCCTGGAGAGGGCATTGATACTCTGTGAGGTTCCCCCATGTCTCACTCTATGCACGTGTTCATCAATACCCCCTGTAAGGTCCTATAAAACAACCCACTAGAAGTAGTGAGTGTTTCTCTGGCTTTTCTGAGCTCCTTTAGCAAATTGATGGATAGTGAGGACAAGCTTGTGGGAAACTGGACTTGTAGATGGTTGGTCAGAAGCACAGATAAATTAGACTGGGCCTTGTGCCTGACACCTGAATCTCAGGAACTGTTGAATCTTGGGGACCGAGCCCTCAACCTGTGAGATCTTAGATGATCTCCAGGCACATAGTGTTGGGATTTAATTGAATTAGGTGGACACCTATATGGTGTCTGTTGCTGAATTTGTTGACGACTTGCTGGTTAGGAGAAATTCCCAAGCATTTTGAAGGCACAGAAGTTTGGTCTGCTGTTTGTTGTGAGAGAACAGAGGAAAAGTGTGTTGGTTTTGAGTCAGTTACATAAAATATATAGTAGAATAGTGTGCAGCTCTATGAATCCAGCTGCTTTCCCTTGTTATAATGCATTTGAGATTTGGTCTTCTCTATTAACCCAGCAATAGTGTGTTTCTCTTTTGTGTGCTCCCTTTTGATGAACAGTATTTGATTCTATGTATATGTCACTTTGTCTGTTTATTCACCAGTTGTAAGGCATTGTGTTGTTCTCAGTTTTTGATGATTATGACTACATCCTTTGTAACATTCATGAATACAATTTTCTTTGGTTTATGTAAACAAGATTTAGCTGTGTAGCCCATGCTGGCCTAGAACTCAAGAGCCTCATTCGTTAGCCTCCTGAGTACTATGTACAAGTTTTAGAGTAAATAGGAGTTTTTATTCTTTGGGAAAATGCTGAAGAGTAGGATTTCTGAGTCTTTTTTATTTCTTATTGCTGTACTGGGGATCGCATTCAAGGCCTCATGCATATTGGGCAGACACTGCACCACTAAGCACATCCCCAGCCCACTGAGTCTTCTAACAAATACTTAATTTTATAAAAAACAGCCAGATGGTTTTCCAGGTATTCTAAACAGTAACAGTTTGTGCTTCACTTAGCTCACATCCTCTCTTTACCATCATGTGGTACTGCAGTTTTTTCTTTCATCTTTGTGTGGTCTGCTAGGCATGTTATCTGTACTATCGTGAGCTAATACAACAGTCCAGAAGCTGCCAGTGGTGGCTGAGCTGAGGCACTATAAAAATAGGACTCAAGCTCACTTTGCCAAGCTTCAGAATTTCCCTCTGGCTTGGCCCAATGGACACAACTGTGCATAAGATAACTATTCTCATAATTCAAGGAAAAGTAAAAGGGCACCTGGGAAAGCCACCAGCAAAATGTCTAAGGAGTGTCTCTTCTCAGTGGGCTCTTCAGACAAGGTGAGCAGCCATCAGCTATGGGAACTGTCACATCCTTGCACATACGTCTTCATCGTGTTTTCAGTGCTCACAGTTTCTGTACTCTGCATCTTCTCCCTTAAAGAGGGGGATTATGTAAAATTTTGTGGAGCTCATATGAGCCTTTTTTGGTCTCTATGATAAAATATTGGAAATTTTGAATTGCTTATTCTAAGTCTGTTTTTCCTATGTTCGTCTTCGTGGTAGGATAAGGGAGATTTTGAAATAATTAAAGAACAGAGAGTCAAAAGTACCTATCACATTAAGTAATTCTAAAATGCTATTGAGGCTGAAGATGCAGCCCAGTGGTGGGGGACAATTAGTAGCTCCAGGCCCTGCTCTGGTCTCTAGTACCACAAAACAAACAACAACAATAATAAAGTAGATAAGGAAAATAAAGTTGACTAGAAGTTTTTCTTTACTTGTTTTAATTAATGGGTAGGGATATTTGAGTGGTGAACCACAGGATGCAGGGTAAATTGTTGTTTCTGCAATGTGAGGTAGATTTATTAGAACAGTGGTTCTCCACCATGGCTTCACTTTAGAGCTACCTAGAAATCTTTTTTTTTTTTTTTTTAATTTTTTTTTTTTAGGTTTTTGGAGACAGGGTCTTGCTTTGTGGTTCAGGCTGGCCCTGAGCTCAGCCTCAAACTCACATCACAATCCTCCTGCCTCTGCCTCCCGAGTGCTGGGATTACAGGCGTGAGCCACCACGCCCGGCACTGTGGTACATGGTACTGGTTGCTGCTGGGTGTGGGTCTCCACGCCCAGTATTGTTATGTGGTTACCGGGGAATCGAACCCGGGCCCTTGCGCTTGCAAGACAGGCGCCGGAACCACTGAGCTAACTCCCCGGCCCTAGAAATCTTTTGAAAAGAAAACACCAATGCTCTGGCTCTAACTCAGACACTTAAATTAGGATCTCTAGGGGTAATGTTGGGGGAACCCAGCTATTAGTATTTTTCACAGAAGCTGGGCATATTGGCCCTTGCTTGTAATCTCAGCACTCTGGGAGGATGAGGCAGGAGGATGGAACGTTTGAACTCAGCATGGACAACCTGGTGACTTAATAATACTCTGTCTCAAAAAAATAAGGAAAAAAATGTGGGTGCACTTCAGTGAGAAGAAGGCCCTGGGTTAGGTCCCCGTATAGAGGTTGGGGGAAAAGGAAACTCCTTATAGTTCTAATGGAATTACTGGGAAGTTCTTTCTCAACAAATGGGCTATGGGGAAAATGTAGCACTCTGTGTTGGTATAAAGAATGAATTCCTGCATCTTGTGGAGGAAATCAGACAAAAATCCCTGGTGTTTAAGATTCTTTCCAACTCTGAGAGAGTCTGTGATTTGTTTTTAGAAAAATGTTATCATCATCTTCCTCTCCTTTTCCTTCTTCTTCTTCCTCTTCTCCTTCTTCTCCTTCTTCTTCTTTTAAATTCTGAGAATTCTCTAAGTCCCTGAGTTGCTCCATGTGGGTAGGAACTTGGACTCATCTTGCCTCAGTCTCCAAGAGTGCTGGGTTAACAGTCATGTGCCACCATGTGCAGTTGGTGCTCTTTGTGAAGAGTGGAGCACACTAGAGGATTCCCTCTTGAATGTGGGAATGTTAGGTCCTTACTCTGTTTGCAGTATCTTAGGTTTCCTTGGTGAAATCATTGCGTGTTTCTCACTTGACAGGAATGGTACCCAAGTGGCTTTCTATTGCCTGCTTTCTATTGCCTAATTTACAAGGAATCAGATTCTCCTATACACTCCATGGGTCAGGTGACTTTATGGTAAAATAACAAGACCTTCTATGGGTGGAATGACTTTGCCCATAGAAACACTCATAACTGCACAAAACTCTGAATAAATTCCAAATAAAATCAAAGTGCTGTGATTCGAAAATGCTTAGAGTGTTGGAGTTGGACTGAGTTTGTTTTGGATCCTGGTTCTCACAGTACCTCTACTGTGGATACATATTAGTCAACCTTCTCCTTACTTAGACAAAATATCTGACAGCTACAACTTAAAGAAAAGAAGTTTATGAGGCTCACATTTCCAGAGGTTGCTAGCCATGATCAGCTGGCTCCAAGGCAGAAATGACATGGCACAAAGGCGGAGGGAAGGAAAGCTGTTCAACTCATGCAGCCAGGAAGCAGAGACAGGAAGCAGGAGCTGGGATAAAAATACACCCTTCAGGTCCCACCATGGTGACCCTGCTCCTCCAAAAGGGCTCCATATCCTAATGGCACACGCAGCTGTGTGTGCACCTGAGGATTTAGCCACTGATGGCTGCAGTCTCCACATTCTGGTTGCCTTTCAGAAGCCCCACCCCTAACAGGTGAGACTTTGGAGGGTATTTTAGCTTTAAACCATAACAGTGTAACACTTAATATTTCTTTGGTATAAGCTTAATTTCCTGTCCATAAAAATCAGAGTCATTTTCCTCCTTTACAAGGTATTGGGGAGACTAGACATGATTAGAAAAGCATGAAATCAATACTGCATTTTATTAGAAGTAGTATTCACCAAATACATATCAGTAAATAAGGCATTTACTGCTCACATTTTTCTGAAAAAATTGTTTTATTTTAGACTTCAGTTCATTCTCTAGATTAATAAGATCATACTAACAGTGCTTAACAGAGTACAGAGCTAATGTTAAACACTGTTATATTGTGGTAGCTATTTGGAAACTAATAACTGATATACAGACAGTTTTGAAAATTAATAAGAATGAAATTATCAAATGCAAATAGTTCCTTTGGGTCATTACCTAGTTCCATGGATGTCTGTAGAGGTCCTAGTTCTAGCACCTAGTTTGCTATGGGTGCTGTAACAAATCACCCCACAAATAGCTGCTTAAAACACAGACATCGGTTTGTTTGGTTTGTTTGTTTGTTTGAGTCAAGGTCTGGCTTTGTAGTTTAGGCTGGCCCTGAACTCACAGCCTCTGCCTCCTGAGTTTTGAGATTACAGGTGTGAGTCAGCATGCCCAACACTGTGGTATGTGGTACTGATAGCTGGTGGGTGTGAGTCACCTTTCCTGGCAGTGTGATATTTGGTTACCGGGGATTGAACTTGGGACCTTGCACTTGCAAGGTAGGTGTTGGAACCACTGAACTATATCCCTGACCACTAGGCATCCTAATTTGAAACCGAGGTTTCAGCACAGGTGTAACCCTTCTGAAAATGGCCGAGGAGACTTCATTTGCTCACCTCTTCCAGCTTGGAGTGGGCTACTGCATCTGTCAGTTTGTGTCTCTTCACTGTCTTCAGAGCCACCATTTTTGTATCTTTCCCTCATTCCTGCATCCATCTCTTTTTCACCTGACCTTCACTTTGTGATTATATCTTCTCTAACTGTGCTGTGTACTCTTTCCTTCATGAGGGCCCTCGTCAGGTTACTCAGCCCCCAGATAGTCCAATGGAAACTTTCCATTTCCAGATTCACACCTGCAGTGTCCCCTTTGCTATGAAACATAGCATAGTCACAATTCTAAAGAGTGAGGGGTAGATATTTTGGATGCTGTACACCTGCATATATTAGAGATGATGGATTTGAAATCATTAAGGTGATGCATCTTGAGCATCCTCAACTAAAGAAAATTGAAATGATTTGACTCAAATTCACATACTCTAATGTTACTCCCTGAAGAGTTCAAATGCTGATTCTGAACCTAAAAGGAATGTAGCAAAAAAAAAAAAAAAAAAAAAATCACAAGAGTTTTCTGAATGATTGACTTGAAACTAAAATCAAAGAGAGATATTTTTTATCACTGCCTGGCATTCTGTGGCCCAGTCCCATAGTGTCTCCTAATCTTTGTGCCAATATATTGCAGTTTTTAAACTGAGAGTACACCTTGAGTTTTGTGGCAATCTCTTCTTTCCTCTCTCCTCTCCTCTCCTCTCTCTCTCTCTCCTCTCCTCTCCTCTCTCTTTTTCTCCTCTCCTCTCCTCTCTCTTTTTCTCCTCTCCTCCCTCTCTCTCCCTCTCTCTCTCTCTGTCTCTGTCTCTCTTGGCAGTATTTTTATTCTGCATCTGCTGAGGTAGGGGGAAGTATCCCTAGATGCTACACAGCTCTTCTTTTGGCATCATAATTGAGATCTTAGGGCAATTGTAGTTTTAAATTCATTGTTCAAAAAATTTTTTGTTTCTAACATCTTTTAGAGTAGTTCAGAGACTATACTCTGGGATTAAATTGTCCAGCATCATCCTTCATTTCATTCTGTATCTGTGGCCCTTGATAAATTATTAAACTTAGGGAGTTTCTGCCTCCTTGAGTGTGGAGGAGGATGGTGACCCCTGCACACTGTCCTGATGCTGTGGAAGATCCTGCCTGGCACTTGGTTCCCAGAAACCTAGCAGTTCACTGAGTCTCTGCATTTCTTTTGCTTTCTGACTTAATTTTTTGATTAATTTAATATATTTGTTATAAAGTCACTTTTGAGCAGTGATTCAAGAAGGATAATTTAAAAAGACCAAGAAATAGAAAGGCCATCTTCA
The DNA here is from genome assembly GCA_004026965.1 of Petromus typicus. NCBI lineage: Eukaryota > Metazoa > Chordata > Mammalia > Rodentia > Petromuridae > Petromus > Petromus typicus. Next base: position 114,026 of record PVIR01000280.1, read on the forward strand.
GTGATTATGTAGTTGTTAGTGATAAATTCTTAGCTTTAGATTTATTTATCTGTGATGTTTTAGTTGTTAATTTACCATTGATTAAGTGACTGTTACACTGGATGTCAGTGATCTCTGTGTAAAGGCTATGAAAGGTGAGCAAGAAACCTGGCTGAGATTTACAGGCATGCTCACTGTTACTTGGAGTTCTCCAAGGCCAAGGGCACTTCATTCATTCATTTATTTGACACATTCATTGGGAGTGTCTGGTGCCATCAGGAAGAGCTAAGGATAATCTTAACAGTGACGAAGACAAAAATCCCTATCTTTGTGGAACTAACACGCCAGTAAGGGAAGAAAAATAATCAATGAGACACAGGCGTCCATGTTTGGATGTGTTCCTGGTGACCGAGGAAAGAAATCTTGACCCCCTTCTTTGAGAATTAGGGTGTGTGGGACAGAGCACACAATTACACAAATGGTCCTTTTACCATTTTCATGTCTAGAGAAGTGCTCAGGAAACAGCAGGTCTAAGACTTTAATGAAGGGAAAGCAGTCTATCCAGGCACCACCTCTGTCACTGTCTATCTGAACTAGGCATCAGTTTGACACATGAAGTCTGAGGCTTTTCATTTTGGTCACAGGAGGGAGTTTGTTGGCATGATCAGTGGTCCGGTGACTTGGCTCTTGACCGACTCCCGGAGCAGGAAGGGAGAGGTGAGCTGCAGGCTGAATTCTAGCTCCAGGTAACCATCTTCTTCCGTGTCTCAACCTCCACGTCATTCTCTTAGCTGCACAGAGACAGTCAGAATTCAGAAGAGGGGAGTGTGTAACTTTTTTGGAAATCAGCAGTTATTGAAATAGAATGTTGGGACATCAGTTTCAGCCATTTCTGTGTAAGATTGGATGAAAGGGTATACACACCATCTTGACAGACATAACAACTGACTCTTCTGGAACACAGGACAGCCCCACTTTGCAGCGATTGACTGTTTTGTGTGACAGGAATACTTCTGTTGTTGCTGGTGTGTGATCATCACCATCATGTCACTGAATTTAGTCCTGGGGAAGAGGTGATTCCACGGGTGGGTTTGTGTGCATTTGCCAGGAACTAGTTCCAGTAAATGACGAAGCCATCATCACAGTCAAGAGAAGGAATATTCCCAGCGCTTTTTTATGGCTCTGACAGTCAGTCCTCAGACTATGCTCAACCTTCCTCTGGCTGTACCTGTTCTAGTATTTCATAGTCACAGAATCACAGAGTGTGTCCACACTGTATTTTGAAAGTCATCTGTATCCCTACATGTATCAGTCATTTGTTTCTATCACTGTTGTTACTGTTAGGTACTGGCGATTGAACCCCAGGCCTAGCAATGCTAGGCAAGCGCTGTACATCACAGCCTGTTGCTTTTGGTTGCTTTTTATTGCATGACAGCATTCCATAGTATGGAAATACTGTAATTTGTGTGGACAGTTAGTGTTGGACATATGCATCGTGTCTAGTGTGAAGCTATTACTGACACAGGTTCTATAAATACTTGGGTATGAGTTTTATTTAAAAATACATTGTTTGGGCCAGGGATATAGCTCAGTAAGGTTCCAGCACCTGTACTGCAAGAGCAAGGACCCAGATTCGATCCCTGGGAACCACATAACAATAGTGGGCGTGGAGACTCACGCCAGCAGCAATCAGCACCACATACCACAGTGCTGGCCATGGTGGCTCATGCCTGTAATCCCAGCACTCGGGAGGCAGAGGCAGGAGGATTGCTGTGATGTGAGTTTGAGGTTGAGCTCAGGGCCAGCCTGAACTACAAAAAAGCAAGATCCTGTCTCAAAACAAATATATTTTTATTTCTTTTGAGTAGGTACCTAGAAAGAAAATGCCTAGAAATTGTCAAATAGTTTCCCAAATAAGCTATTTTACACTCACTGAATGTAGGAGAACTTGGATGTCTCACAATTCCATTAAAACTTTGCCTTATGAGTCCTTTTAGCTTAGCCACTCTAGTGTGTGTGCAATGTTAGGATTTTAGTTGGCACTTGGACATGTTTTATGTGTACATTGCCCACGTGCACATTTTGGGAAATGTCCATTTAAAGTTTTGCAAACTTTAGGGGTGAAATTATTAATTTGTTTGTAGAAGGTTGTTAAGTAATTCGTCAAGATGAGTACATAATTTAAAGAAACATACATTGGAGAGGTAAAAGGGAAAGCAAAGCAGACAGGTAATGCAACAGAACTGACAAGCTTATCAGGCGCTGGTGTCCTCAGTGCTCCATAAACGAGTGACCAACTCTCCTGGTTTTCCTGACACTATCCCAGTTCAGCACTGAAAAATCCCATGTTCCAGGAAATCCCTCAGGTTTGAGCAAACCCTTTAGAACTGGTCATACTACTGAACTGCATCTAAGGGAGATGCAAACTGTGTGCAGGCAAACGTTAGCCTCAGGAGGGCTAAGCCACAAGCTCAGGTGTATTACTAGTGGTACCTGGCCACTGGAGAGTCAGACACCTCTTCATCAAGAGCAAGGCCAGTCAGTAGTTCTCTTGTGATAAGAAAATTTAGGGACCTTTAAGTCAAGTTACCTTCTGCTGCTGGGAAAAGAATAGACAAAACACTCCCAATGATTGTTTTTGAAAATTATAACACTATGGATTCATTTATTTCACTTAAATTACAATTTTCTGATCAATTACAATCATCAAGAACTAAAACATTGAACCTTACCAGTGATTTATACCTTAGTATAAAATAGTTTGCAGGCATTGTATGTTTTCTAAGCATACAGTTTGTTTTGAGAAAGGATGATTATAGGAAAATTCTGGGCACAAGAGTAAGGGGCTACCACTAAGGATGAAAAGAATCACAAAAACTTCACAGGACTAGGAGTGCAAGATGAAACTCATTGACTTAGTGCTGTGCATAGAGTTGCATTGCTAGGCAGAAAGAGTATCTGTGTTAGTGTTTGTGAGTGTAAGAGAGCCAAGGAAGAGGAAATGGTTCTTTTTTCTTTAAGTAGTGTTAAGACAAAGGCTGGGCTTTGATCTATTCACTACTGATTCTATATTTCATATACACATATTGTTCCTGATATATTTATAAACTGTCCCTATGTTAGTTATATATGGTTTCTTGTTTTAGCTGTCATTGCTATTGCATAACATAAACACAGTCATATTTTTATTTTGCATTATCCCAGTAGAGCTGGATGGAATGCCTGTTTATAGATAATACTGCTCTGCTTTCATATACTTTCTTTTTAATAACTTCCAACATGTTATGATATTTTTCTTCATAATGTTTATTAAATACCCTCAGCATGCTCAGTGCTTCTGAAAGAATATAAAAGACACAATTCTCACCAGTAAGGGACAAGTATATTAATAGATGAATAATTTAAATATGTTCCTCATATATTTCTTTTCTAGAAGGCAATCAATTCTTTTGTTTGGGTGGGGCAAAAATAATTGAACTAATGTACACTATTCTTTTGCTGTTTGTTTTCTTTTTTTGTTTTTTTTTTGTTTGTTTTTTTACAAACGGAACAAGTGCAGCAATATCTTGACTCTTGCAAAACCATAATGTTGGATGTTGAGATTGTAACAAAAAAATAAGGAAACAAATTTTATATATATGGGGGGGTGGTAGGGTGGGTAGGGCTATGGGAAAAAATGAGAATTAAGTTGTGTCTTATACTGGTACAAATCCCCATTATGGAGTGCAATCATGATGTGTATATGTAATGTACCAGTAAAGATTAAAAAATTTTGGGCCGGGGAGTTAGCTCAGTGGTTCCAGCGCCTGTCTTGCAAGTGTAAGGACCCAGGTTCGATTCCCTGGTAACCACATAACAATCCTGGGTGTGGAGACTCACGCCCAGCAGCAGCCAGTACCACATACCACAGTGACGGGCGTGGTGGCTCATGCCTGTAATCCCAGCACTCAGGAGGCAGAGGCAGGAGGATTGCTGAGATGTGAGTTTGAGGCTGAGCTGAGTGCCAGCCTGAACCACAAAGCGAGACCTTGTCTCAAAAAACCTAAACAAAAAACAAAACAAAACAAAACAAAACAAAAAATTTAAAAAAAACCCATAATGTTGGTAGAGTTGGCACATTAGGCAAAGTTAAACCATTTCTGCTGAAATCAGCTTTCATGTGATTGCATTGTGATACTCTTACTAGAAATTCTGAGGCACGTACAATTGTAAGAAATGTGATTTTAGTAATCCTAGGATTTAAATTTTTTGCATAATTATTTCAGCCATCTTGTCTGAAATCTTAGTGCTGAGTCCAGTCCAGGGCCTGGAATCAAATGGTGAAGGATGCATTCTATCCGCTGAGGGCGTTCACCCAGGAGGGGGCCGGCACAGAGCCAGGGTGATTCCCATCACAGTGTGACAGCAGGTTCTTAGGGTTCTGGAAGATGATGTCACTGGTGAAGCTGAACTTGTTAGGAAGCTTTGGAAGCCTTCCTTCTTGGAGACAGACATGATGGGTGAGGTAGACAGAGGAGGTCAGGAGATAAAGGGATCAGCAGGCGTGATGTAGCCAATGACCTGAAGGAAGCCACTGTGGCCCAAATGAGAGCCAGTTTGAGGTAATGCTGGGGGATGGGGATCCGGCCACACCACGGTGGAGGTCCAAGTAGGATAGTGGTCTTTATTCAAGGAGTTCAGCAAAGCATATGGAAGAATTCTTGGCATAGTGTAAGATGTTTAATATTACTATTCCAATTTACTTTTAAAGTATACGTTATGAAAAGTATTAAATGTCAACTAGCACTCTGAGTTCCACAGAAAGATTTAAGTCAGAGATAGGACATTACCAGATTCACACTTGTAAATATCATCCAGTTGCTATGTGGAAAGAGAGTTGAGGAGACCCAGTGGTGTAGGTAGTACACGAGGCTCAATGGACCCAGTGGGGCAGCTGGCTGCCTTGGCTTACTGGTGCCTACAGCACGTGGCTCAGGACACATGGCTCAGGAGCTGAGGTGTCTGGCTTGGGCACAACTGAGAAGCATACAGGTCCTTCTTAAGAAGGTCAAGGGTCAGGGATTTAGCTTAGTGGTTCCGGCGCCTGTCTTGTAAGTGCAAGGACCCGGGGTCTATCCCTGGTAACCACATGCAATACTGGGTGTGCCCAGCAGCAATCAGTACCACATACCACGGTGCCGTGCATGGTGGCTCACACCTGTAATCCCAGCACTCGGGAGGCAGAGGCAGGAGGATTGCTGTGATGTGAGTTTGAGGCTGAGTTCAGGGCCAGCCTGAACTACAAAGTGAGACCCTGTCTCAAAAAAAAGAAAGGTCAAGCCCATCCGTGGTGGGGAACCAAGGGCCTCCTGCAGAGAACTGACCACCTGATTGGGCCAGCACAGGCTGATAAATAGCTTATAAGAAGAATCGACAGGGCCAGCATTTTCCTTTAAATTTTAAAAATCTTTATTAGTATGTGTTTGGAGTACATAATGATTACATGGTTCTTGGGAATCAATAGATGGACACAGCATATCTTCATTCTTATTTTTACCCCCCCTCATATCTCTCTTTTTTCCTTTTCTGTATCTATTTGCAACATATAATATCAGCAGTCTTTGTGTGGGTTAGTTCATGTACATAATACTCCCAAATTCCTTTTTCTCAGAGCTCATCCTTTCCTTCCTTTCCGCCTCCCCCTCCATCTCATGATCCCCTGTCAGGATTGATTTCCCTGTTGTCTATCTTTTATTTTGCTCTTCATTTTTAATATGGGGTTCTCATGATAGCGATACCATGCAATATTTAAGCCTATGTCTGATTTATTTCACTTAACATTATGAACAAATGAACGTACATTGAAAATGTACAAAGTACATCCATTTTCCAGCAAATGACTCAAATTTATCCTTCTTTATGGCAGAGTAGTACTTCATTGTGAGTAAATACCACATTCATCTACTGGTGAACATATGAGTTACTTCTAAGATATAGCTGTTATGAGTCGTTCTCTTATAAATGTGGGTGTGCATGTGTCTGTAAGATGATGACTTCAATATTTTGGGGAAGGATACCTAGAAAAGGAATAGTTGGTCAAGTAGAGTTCTAGTTTGAATTTATTGAGGAATCTGCATTCTGATTTCCATAGTGCTTGTTTTAGTTTATTTCTCACCCACAATGTAGCCAGGTTCCTTGACCCTGAGCCCCAACAGCCTCACCAGCATTTGTTACTGTTTGATTCTTGCTGACCGTTCTTTCTGGGGAGAGATGAAATCTCAGTGTTGTTTGGATTTGCTCTTCTCTAATGGGCCAGGCTTTCTGAAATGCTTTTTAAAGCCATAGCACCCAGTGTCTCCATGATAACTGCTACTGCTACCTCAGTCAGAAAGCTGAGGAAAGTGGAGGCTGCCTGATGTTGCCACAGCAGTTGTTCTGCTTTCTTTTCCTAGCCTACAGACAAGACAGGATGTGCAAAAAGATGTCCAGACAGCAAAGAAACAGATGCTAGGGCCTCAGCTACCACTACCTCTAAAAGTGCAAGTACCTCCAAGATTGTGACTCGGATTTTCCTTGAATCTGACTTAGTTATATCTAGATCCTGCTGGGCAGTGCAGGCAGACACCTCTCAATACATGAGTGGACATTGACAAGGACTCCATGTCAGCACCTCACATTCAATCCTAGTTGTGTACATATTTTTACTCTTAAGAGGCTTGGTGTCCTCCTTTATCCCATTGTAGCTCCTTGGCTCTGACACTGAGTCTCCAGCCACTATCTCTCCTGTGTCCTTCTCACATTACCATTGAGGAAACCAAAACCAAAGAGGTTAAATGACATTTTAGAAGTCCCAAAATCAGTAGTTAGGATGAAGCTTCCTTTTTCTAGCGCCTTATATATTGCATTAGACTGCGATCCCAGTATGCACCAATTGGGCCTTAGAGGATCTGAGTAGGCCTTCAGGTTGTATTCTGTGCATGCTTTGAGTTTAATAGTTCAGTGGAATTCATTTCCTTAAGATCAAAGAGGTTCTGTTGGAGTTCGCAGTCATATCATTGAACGCACTGGCATTTTTCACATTGATGGTGACAAATTTTCTGCACAGTTCTTCCTCAGAGAGTCTGTGTTCCTTTCCAGAGCTATTATATCTACCTAAGGAACACAACAAAAAGTAGATGATATAATACCTCTAACCCTTTGGGGTTTTAAGATATTCATGCAAAAGTTTATGTAGCTATGCCTGAATTCTACCCTTAGTTCCATGGAACCTTAAAATTGGCCAGGACATCACTCCCTGACTCTCCTGAAGGCTGAGGCTGGCATCTGTGTCCTCTTCCTCATTGTTGGCTGCTGCTTCAGAACCCAGGATCACTGAAATTAGAGGTTTCAGATGGGATTTCCTACCTGTTTTCAGAGTCTAGGGTTTCTGTGTAGGTCAGAGTATTTTTTACTCACCTGTAAGATGCGGAACATCAGACACTCTCAGATTTTTAATGATAATCCCATATTCAGTGACGGCCTGAAGTTCTAGTAAAGAGATGATTTCTAAGTGGCACACAAATATTAGATGAGATGATAGTTGACAATGTGATGAAAAGGAGGGAATTAGAAATAAATCATCCATCTGGAAAAAAATGAACCTGGTCCAATAATTTTTTTCCTTTAATTTAGAAAGCTCAACTTTGGAATTGCACCAATTGGAAAACATCCTCATAATGGTCACTCTTTCATGGCAGAGCTATGAATGTTTCAGAGAATCAGCCATTTATTGTTCCCGAAGCAAGAAAAGATTCTGTGTCAAAGAATGGGGTAGAAGGAGTGCTGCAGTGGTCTTAGAAATCAACTGACCCAGAGTCTAGTTTTGTAGGAAAGGAAACAGGGCCAGTACACATGCTGTTAGCTCTGCTGGACATTATCTGGAGCCAGAAGCAGACCCTCCTGTCTTCATTGTATGGTTCACCTTTCATTCCATGATCCATATTTTATAATCTACTGAGAGAATATGGTCCTTTATGAGATTTTGTTCCTTTCCTTTTTCAAGGCGGAGTGGGATTTATTTTCACAACCATCCTAAATAGATCTATTTTTCACTAAGAAAAAAAGGAACATAGAGGAGAAGACTAAAATGTTAAAGAAAAGGATAAGGTAAAGTGCTCAAACGATTTTTACGCAGGATGCTTAGCTGATAGATGTGTTTTGTTGTAGAAATTGCCACTCCACTTTTAGTTTTGCAATAAGTGAAGAAAGGCTGTGCCCTTACCTCATCTGTTAAAGTCAGGAAACTAGGTAGTGTTTGTGAATGATCTTTGTGAATGATCAACTGTGTAAGATGTGTTTCAAATTAACTATATAAATAATCTAACAAGGTCCTTCCTTGCACATTTTTTTCAGAGCAAACGAAGTGCGATGGTTTTTTTGTTTTTCTTTTTTATAACCAGATAACTATTTGATTTATTTTTTTCTTTCCCACATTTGGATATGGATTGATATAGAATTATTTAAAATGCTGCATATAAATTAAACATTAAAAGGGAGATATGGAGAGGCTAAGCAGCCCTATTATAATCTTCAGTTGCGCAGTCACCGCCTCAAGGACACTCCATTTCATATCACATGTCCTTCTTTTGAAAAGTGATCGCCAAGGTTCAAGTAACATTTAAGCACAGTGGGTACCTGCATAATGTATGGACCTCTTTTGTTTTGCGTTTTATTCTAATGAAGAAAGGAAAATACTAGATTGTTTTTGGACAGTAATGGCTTTTGTGTTTTCTCTCCCATCTTGCCTTCACAGATAGGGGCCCTGAAGGACTACTACCACTTCTACCACAGCAGGACGATCAAAAGGTCAGTTCTCTCCAGCAGAGGAACCCACAATTTCATTTCCATGGAGCCAAAGGTAAGAAGAACCAGTTGCGTGGAACCCAAGCTTCTGCATTTTTCATTGGTGATGACACACTGGGAGTTGAGGAGCAATGCGATGCTCAGATAGCTACAACTGTCATATTATCCTTAGGTCCAGCATATGCTTCCCCAGGCAGAAGTAGGCAGTGGCATGATTTTTACTGCTCTGGACTATCGTCTCAGTTGTACACCAGTCCAGGGGCAGCCATAGGTGTGGGTTACTTATGGAGAAATGTGAGTGGATAGTGGATAGAGGGAAGATAGACTGAGACTGATGGAAGAAAGACTATTACACTGTTTACCTCTTTGCACACAGATCTGTGAGCTCTGTGGAAGGCAAATCTCTTCTAGAACCCTTCTTACAGGCTTTGCTTTACCATGAATTCTCATGACCCTTTATTATATTGATAGATAGCCGAGGACTACCATGGCTAGGACAGGGCAACATATAAGGAGTAGAAAGCAGCTCCTGCTTTCAGGAGCTCCTTCAGTACCTTGCACTAAGTCCTCATAGGCTGTATAGGCAATACACTCATGGGAGAGCCTAGAAGGAAATATATATGACAGGTATGGATCTTCCCACTTGAGCAAGATTGGACAGCTGTGACATGAGAGATGGGGAACTGAGGGCAATTAGAGGCAAACTATTAATAGCAGACAACAAAGAATTAGAAGTTGAGTTAAGGGCCGGGGAGTTAGCTCAGTGGTTCCGGCGCCTGTCTTGCAAGTGCAAGGACCCCGGTTCGATCCCCGGTAACAATACTGGGCGTGGAGATTCACCCCAGCAGCAACCAGTACCACATACCACAGTGCCGGGTGTGGTGGCTCATGCCTGTAATCCCAGCACTCGGGAGGCAGAGGCAGAAGGATTGCTGTGATGTGAGTTGGAGGCTGAGCTCAGGGCCAGCCTAAACCACAAAGCGAGACCCTGTCTCAAAAAACCTTAAAAAAAAAGAAGTAGTTGAGTTAAATATTTATCTTTATTAATTAACAAGAAGCAAAAGACTGAGTTGTAATGGAAATCAAATTGGTCTTTCAGATGTGGCAAGAGTAAAAAAGGCCACTGGGCCAACTTGGTCCAGTTCCTCTGTGTGGCCATAGTGTATTCCTTACTAATTAGAGTATTATGCCCTTCCTCCATTACAATTTGGGTTCAAGCCAGAAGAGCTCATTTTCACATAAGGTGGTAGACAAGCTCTTACTAGTATAGCAAGTTCAGCTAGAAATTCCTCAAAAATTGTATTCCTGAGGCTTCTATTTGAATTACTATGCAAATAAAATTTGTAATTTGGAGTCTTGCCTTTGTGCCATGGGTTACTTAATATTATGACACAGTGTTCATAATTGTGAAATTGTGTCTTGGTAGTTAGAAAAACACATTTCTTTTAGGTCCTAATTTTCTGTAGATGTTACCATCTCCCAGTACTTCGACTTCAGTGGCCTGTAGATTGTATTTTTTTTTCCTTTGATCTTGATTCAGAATTTTAATTTTTCTGAAAAAGTTATGTTGGGACAATCATGAGTTAGTTACATTTTCAAAGCAAAACCACGTTTTTCATCTGTTAAACAACTGTCTTGAACTTTGGTAATTAAAACAATTTCCACTTCCAATTTCATGTGCAAAGTCAATGTGAATTTGAAAAACGAAGTACTTGTTGCTTTGGGAAGTAAGAACAGAATGTAATGAGACATTTTCCTGATGAAGGAGAGATGGCGTGTGAAGCTATTTCAGTTCTCATTGTTACTTTGGGAACCTTGCTTTGCATTTCTTCTTATCTCAGTGCATGGAATGGCTTGTGTATGAGCCAACAAGGACCTTGACCTTGTAGCATAGGTACATAGTGCCTGGAATGTACATCCCTCTTCCCTCAGTCCTAAGGCACAGTATCGTTTTAGGCCAGCACCTGGGTACATGCTCCATTCCCTTCCTCCTGAGGGAAAAAGATACCAGTGTTGGGCCACACTGTATCATCCTTCACGGTATCTTCTGCTCTCCATTTCACCAAACCAGAGCTACAGGCTATCAACCTTGCCACAAATAGGGTTGACTCGCAGTTTCTCCTTAGAGTTTATTGGTTCACCGGCTGTTTCCTGAGCCCTGAGTATCTGCCAGACCCTGTGCTAGACTCTGGGGATTTATAGGCATAGTGGTTCTCCAAGGAGGTCACTATTGGGGTTTCCCACCACAGCTTTCAGGGAAATTCAGGACATCTTGATACTTCTTAGTGCTAGGGATGAGTGGAGCAGAAAAGACTGGATGTCCTACCTTTTTCCTTTTCCATTTCTTCCTCACAAAGCTTAGCCTAACCTAGCTTAGTTTTTCTTTTTAAAATACAAAAATTTTATTTACAGAGAATCCACAAAAAAATGAGAAAGAACTCCTAAGTGCTTTTTCCAGATTCCTCAAATATTAATGTTCTGCATTTTGCCACACTTATTTGATCGTTTTTTCTCTTTACCTATCTACATACACATGCACACACAGACACGTGCTCACACTCACACATTCATACATGTTTATGTTTTCTCAACATTTAGGAGCAAAATATAGGCATAATACTTCTTCAACTATAAGTGCTTCACTGTGTGTTTATTAAAGACAGAGCCATAATTCTCTTCCATAGTCAGAAATGCAATAGTAACAGTCTGGATACTAATGTTGATTCAGTATTGTCATTACTCTACAGACTTTTCTCATTTTTCAGTAGTGTCTTTTCTGGATATGGATCACATGTTCTTGTTGTATTTCCCAGTGCTTTTTACTGTATCATTCTTCTTTGAGCTTCCTCTTTATTTCTTCTTTTTCTTTAAGGAATGTCTTGGTTAATTTTCTCCTTGCTGAGACAAAATACCTGACCCCCAAAGTTAAAATCAGAAAGGTTTATTAGGCTTACAGTTCATAGAAGTTTAGTCTAGAATCAGCTGGCTCTAAGAGGTGGCAGAGGAGCAACAGTTCATGGCTGTGGAAGACAGCAAAAAGCAATAAGAGACCTTAGGAGCATCTCCCTATCCCTTTTATATTCTTCAAAGTAGGGTAGGTACTACTCACACCCTTAATCCCAGCACCCTAGAGCCTAACCTCTCTGAATCAAGCACACACTGTAGATTTAGCCACCTCCAGAACACCCTGTGACTGCATGAGGTTTGGGGGGTACATCCGGACACAAATCACAGCAAAGAGTTAGAACTGTTTCAGAGTATGAAGCCAGTCACTTTGTAGATGATGTATCAAAAGGGTTTTCCCATTTTCTCCTGATGAGATCCACATGTGGTACGGACACTTTTAGGAAGAACCCCAGAGAAGGGATGTCCTCCTCTTGGTGTCATGTCTCTGGTACAGGATGTTACTTTGTCTCATTATTGAAGGTGTTAATTTGATTGCATCGTTAGCTTGGTGACCGTGGCTTTCTCTTCTTTAAAATTACTGTTTTTCTTTACTTAATTAATAACTGACTGATAAAAAAGCATTATGGGGGAGATCTGTAGAGACTCTGTGTATGAGTCCTTGTTTGGTTGCTATAATGAAATACATAAGGCCCAAAATGCAGACAGCAGAGTAGCAGCTTCTGCGTGGGCCTCCCAGGCTGTCACCTCCTGGAAGACAGCATTACGGTGGGTGTGTGTGAGACAGAGACAGCACACAGCAGGACAGGCATCAGAAACCAAGGCAATCCTACATTTTTATAGAAACCTTCTCTAGTGGGAGCTGACCAGGGTCTTATGATAACTACCTTCCTGTTTTGAAGATGTCACCCTAGTGATCTGTGACCTGCTACCAGGCCCCATTCCTTAAACGTTCCATTACCTCTTAAGAGTGCCACCTTGGAGAACATGACCTCTTGGGGACAAACTCCATCTAATGCATAGTGCTACATAAATTTCTACAAGCTTGTTTCATTCCAAGTTAACCCAACCTTATTGAGAATACGAAGCAAGTGCTGATGTGGTTTGCGTTCTTGGGCATGTCTTTTACTTTAATCTTGGGTGTGTGGTGAATGAGGGATGTGCCAGAGCAGAGGCACTTTTGTGGGTTGAGACCATGTGACATGGCTTTGTGGAAAGCACTGGAGATGTGAACTTGAAGTTATTTTTGACCACTACCTTCTCAGAAGAGGAAGGCAGAGGGACGAATTACAGGGAATACAGTCAGTAAACACACCCTGGCTTTTATATACTCTAGTAAATTGCATGGCTATTTCTTTTTCCTTGCTTTTGATTTACATAGAGGGTTCCAAAGAAGGAAATGCAGAAGTAGCAACATCCATATCATCAGAAAAACTCTCTTGATGCTAAGCACTGTGTCTTTGTGCACAGGAGCCCATAACATTAGAACAGCCTTGAGGTCCACGATCAACATTATGTTGCAACTAATGTTTTAAAGATACGGATTCACAGACTTCTGAGATAGAAACACTAGTACAGTAATCACAGAGTTTCACAAAAAAGTGTTGCTACATTTTGCAGTACCTTGGTCAGTACATTTTCTGTCCTTGTCCATATCTTTCTTATCAACTGGTAAACTTTCTCCCAAGAGACCAAAGCACAATTGCAGAACTAGTAGCGTTTATATTCTGAAAGCTTCACACATTTCGGTCTTCGACATTTCCCCAAATCTGGAACAGAATCCTGGCGCTATGATTCAGGGAAGGTACATCTTCTGTCTTCTTTCTTTGTAAGTTCATCCTTGGCTAGCCTGCTTTGGATGAATCCAGCTGGGTGAATCCACTTACGGGAAAACTACTTATGTTGCAATACTGTATTTATCATAGGGCCATAGACTCCTTAGGATTAAAGTTGATTTAGTTTTACCTTTTATCTAACCACATTGGCAGCCTCCTTCATCCCCCTAAAGGACATTTTTGTCAGATTTGTTTGAACATGTTCAATCACAGGGAGCTCACTACCAGAGAGGGCAAACAAATTAAATTTTTTAGTTTTCTATTTGACTGTAACTTCTTTCCATTTGGACATGTGTATGTCTTTCAGAATTACATACAGTGGTAAATCAACTTTTACACAAACACTCTATGATATTTGAAACACTTTGCTAATTCTCCTGGGGAAATAATTGTCCTTTGGTAAATGTGGCTTCACTCGTAGATGTACTTCTCATTTGTTACATTTCCACATGAGCCATTTCTTTTGAAGACAGCTGAGAGCTCAGGTGTGACTATAAGAGGTAGGAAAAGTGGTAGTTACCAAGACCAGATGAATGAGATTTGTGAAAGGAGAGAGGTAAGCTCAAGTGTTTTACTATCCTGTTCTGTGCTTGTTTTGGCCAAGATTTGATTCTCATGTCCAGAGTTTCTCTTTTTGACTCAAGAGTGATGGAGAGGGCTAGGTATTTAGCTCAGTGGTTCCAGAGCCTGGCTTGCAAGCACAAAGTCCTGGGTTCAATCCTCAAGAGCAAGGGAAAAAAAAGATTGAAGGAGGTGTAATTAAGTTACTTGAATATAAGAGTACCTCTCTGTATGTTATGGGACAGCTGTACAAATCCAATTTTTCATGAATCCAATTCTGTTTCCTTGTGGATTCACTGTATTATTTCAGAGTCAGTTTTTTCTGCTAGTGGATACTTAAGTGACCTGTGCAGGTCATTAGTATATTAGTTATCTCTTTATATTTTGGAGATAAGTCCCTCGTAATGTAGATGAAGTGTTTTCAAACAAGCTGTTCACATAACATTTGATTTACTAGAGGGACTCCGGAGGTAAAGAAGTCTTATTTCTGAGTCAGCCTTACCTAGCCCACACGCACAAATCATAGCCATGTTTTGTCATAAGTAATATTCCATTTGATCCAGTGCGGCTTGGGTATCTGTTTCAGCCCAGGTTCAAGAGCTTCGTGCATGGTCCACTGCTGCCTTTCCTCTTGCCTCGCCTGCCCTTATTCCAGCTGGTGCTCCTGGGGGTTCTTTTTGGCTGGTTAAATGTTCTGATTTCTGTGATAATGACCTGATGGCTTGACCTTCTCTTGGCAAAGTGCAGTTGTGTTAGGTGTAGTGTAACATTCCCAGATTGGCATTCATCTAGCTATGGGGGATGATACAGAATGTGTTGAGGTCCACAAGTCTGGCCTGTGTCTCCACCATATGAACATGGCTGTGAAGTCCTGGACAGGCTTTGTGTTGTTGTTTAGGATAGGTTAAAACTGGGATGATTTCATATTTGCCTGTTATCATCAGCATTTAACGAGGATCTTGAGAATGCTTTTGAAAGTGTTGAGACTACAGATGTGATAATGAGGAAGAATTTTGGAGATCTGTTTTATTCTGGGCGACCTTTTTTACAACTCTTTCACCAGCTGTGAAATGCTATCATCCTTGCAAATCCCTGTGTTTAGCTTTCTGATACTAAAAACTCCACTAGAATGTACAGTCTATTGTGGGGAAACTATTCAGCCATAGGTTTGAACTTGTGATGCATAGATGGTGACATGTTGGCTGGGATGGTAACAGAAGTGTGAGGACCTCTGTGGGTGCAGTGTTTTCCTCCTTCCTTCCTTTCTCTTTTATATTCAGGTTCCCCAGGTGTGCGGGCATTCAGAAACGCAGAGGATGAGATTGCATGATGCTAGGGTAGCTGATGGGGAAATTTAAATCATAGTCCATAGTAAAGAAACGGAAAAGAAAAAAAGATTTTCCAGCTACTTTGGCAAGGTTCAACATCTTAATTAGAGTGTACCTGGCAGTATTTCATGTGAAAGGTCATAAACTCGATTGCTTCCATTGGCAGTACAGGTAACAAGAAGGAGAAAAGTGGAGATGGTCTAGATCACGGTGCTCACAGCAAAGTGTGGTATTCCCCTTGCAGCCAGTAAAGGAGCAGCTTTCACCCAGCTGTACCAAGCATCCTCGGGTTGGTGAGCTTCCCTGCCAATTCAAAAGAAACTATGAGTCTCAGTTTCTACACATTTCCCTGTATTAAATGTTGGTAACTAATTCAGAAGTTTTCAAGTACATGTGGGCCAGAGAAAACACATACAGGCATCCCAGCCTGTGACCTTCATGTGGACTGGGCTGGGAGAATAAGAGGAGGTGTGAAAGATGAATCTTAGCACATCAGTGACCCTGCTTTGGTCCAACCCTTACTGGGACATGTGGTTCTAATTCTGTCAGTCAGGCTCCTCTGGGCGGGCACAGTGTAAGTTATGATTTCTCTCTGCCCCTTAGTCCGGAATTGAAATGCAAGCATTTTGTAGGTCTACACCTAACAAGCTCAACTGTTTCAGTGTTGCAAGAGGTGAAGACAAAAGGTGGAAGGCTCCTTCCTGTTTCTCTTCAGCTTTACCCAGTTGGGCACTGACACCTCTAACTACATGGGGAAGGGAGGGAAGTGGAATAATTGAAAAACAAAATAAAACAAACCCTGGGAAATAAAAGGGATGGTCATGGACACAGGAAAAGGGGTGTAGTGAGGGGAGACAGGCTATTTTGTGTGCCCATATTAGCAAATTGGAGCAAAGACACAGTTAAAAATCCTTGCTATCTTCTTAGTTGTAGTAAGGTGTCAGATTCTAAAAGCACAGATATTGAATTTAGAAAATGCAGTGTATCAACAAATTTCTAAATTTCTAGGTAGGTATTGAGAAGAGAATGTGCCACTTACCTGTTCTGTTGAAATTTCAGGCAAATCAGGATAAAGTAAGTGAGGAAATCTCAGGAATAAATACAAACAGCTAACAAACAAGAAATTCAGAGTAACAACAACAAAGCCCAAAGCTATTTTAATTATCATTTCCAAAGAGAAAGCATACAAGTTCACATTGTTTAAATCAATGAACACAAAGAAAATAAGCAATCCAATTTGAATATCACCATTGAAAAGACATAATTAGTTAAGAATTTAGTTATGAATTTTGTTTTTCAGCTCAGGTGTCCCGAGTGTCAATCAATTCTCACAGTACTGAGGAGACAGTCTGATGAGGCAGAAGGAAACTTGAGTCTTTGTTTCTGCTCCTGTCTTTGTAGTGTGAGCTTCTCTTTCAAATCTCCCCAGTTTGAAGACTCAGCATTGTTCCCAAGGTTCTACATACCTCTAGAAATATATAGTGTCATAGAATAGATAAATTTTGCATGTAAGATTGAAAATGCACATTAAATTCTTATCACAAAATACAGAATTCCCATTAAAATGTTACAAATGTGATCAGAAAAACAAAAAGAGATATGCAAAATAATGTTAAATTGAAAATAAACCAAAAATGTGTGTGTTCTCATTTGTTATGGTTATGTCTGTGTGTCTCCCCAAAGTCTCATGTTGCATGAGTGGGAAGTTTCAAAGGTGGCTGAACTAGGATGTGTGAATATAGATTAGGGTATGGTCTTAGTTACTTTTCTCCCATTGCTGAGACAATATACCCAACATCCAAGGATTTATTTAGCTTTCAGTTTGTAGAAGTTTCATTCAATAATCATCTGGGTCCAAGGCAGGGTGGCACACGGCAAAGGAGTAACAGTTCATAGTGACAAGAGAACCTTAACAGCCTTTCTACCCTTTTTATCTCATCTAAACTATTGGGATTTGAGTGGTGCCAAACCAATCACTCATGTGGTAGTTTAGTAATCATACACCCTTAATCCCAGCAGTGCATATTCCAGATTCAACCACCTCTGATAAAGAAAGCCCCACCTCAACTCTGTGAAGTTTTGGAGGGATGTCTAAAGAAAAGCCATAACAGAAGTGACACTAGGATTAAAGGTGTACATAATGGAAACCCTACCAGAAGTATGATTGACATCAATCTATAGGTTTGTATTCTAGATGAAATATAATTGGACAGAAAATATACATGGATGTGATGCTGCTACTTTACTGCTTGTTGCCTTCTGCCTACCACACCATGGACTATTTCTCCTCTGCCATACTACTCTGCCTTGCTTTCTTGAAGCCAATGGTCTATGGACCGGAACCTCTATAAATTGAACTGAAACAAACAAACCTTTTCTTCTTTAAATTTTCCCAACATTCAGAGAAGTAACTAAAAACACCGCTTATGTTTTACATTTAAATAAAAAGGAACTATATATATGCACCTGTAGTTATACTCGGGATAGAATTAGAGAGATAGACATTAAAATAACTCTTCACCTTTCCAAACCATATGATTTTTTAAAAAAATATTAATAATGAAATGTATTTTATTGACAGCAATACTTTCATACTTTCTTACTTTGTCATTAATGGATTTATTTCTCTTCTTGTCTGACTTATTTCACTTGACATCATTTGCTTGTTCTTGAAAAAGTTGACTCAGTTTCGTGTGTCCATATTGTCTGAGGTTTTTTTTTGTGCTTCTTATCTTATACTATCAGGATCCCTAGGTGGTTTGAAGAGGAGGAATAAGGGAAAAGGAGACACTAGGAAAGACTACTCAATTTTTGTCTTATACTGAATTAGTACATGGTGCCATTTTGTATACTTTAGAGAGTCCAAGACGCAGTCAGCCCTTTACCTTTTGTAGGCAGTTTCATTCACTCTCATCATTTCAAAAAGTAATTTAATGCTGAAGTCCTTGCCTTTAGATTTGCAAGTCTTCCTCTCACCTATCTACATCTTCATCTAAATGTCTAATAAACATCTAAAATATAAAATGATGTACACAAAACTTAATTCCTATCCATTGTGATGGCATCAAAAGCTTTGCTTTTCTATTAGTTGACTCCATGATTAATCTGGTTACTGAAGACAAAGATTGAGCCCCTATTCCTGAGTTTCTTACTCTTTGAACTATTCACAGATCCTGTTTGTTCTCTCATTAAAATGTATCTCAAAGCCATGAATTTAAACTTTTCTCTTCTACATTGTGACCATCCTGGTTAACCCCAGCAGCATACCTGACATGGACCACAGATAGCCAAGGCCTTCATACTGACCTTGTTCTTCTACAGTGGCAAAGGTATGAAAAGATTATATCTGTTAATGATAGTCTATTGAACTGGGGATATTATCTAGCTTTTTCTTACTGTTCAAGGACCATGAAGATTTGGTTTCTTCTCATTTCCCCAAATTAGTCTTTGAAACATTTCTTTTCTGCTCATTACACTCAGCCACATATTTCTCTTTTTAATTTTTAAACATACTCAGCTCTTTCAACTGGAATATGTTCCTTTTGGCTTTGCATAATGGTCTTTTTCTGATTTTTCTTGTTTCAAAGTATTTGAAAGACCTTCCTAAATAACCTTTTTCCAAAAGTAAATGCTTAACCTCACCTACCTATGTACTCTCTAGCTTCACAAAGTTAATTTCCTCTGAATCCTCTGGTGTCTCTCTGAATCCACAGTGCTGTGGTTTCTTCCTTTGGTTGTTGTCTTTCTCTTTCTAGAATATAAATTTGGGGATGGCAGCCTCATATGTCTTACTAGCTGTGCCATTCCCATGACTGGAGCAATGGACAGCATTTAGGTGACCCTCAATAAAACAGTGAATGGATGAGTGATATTTTAAAATTAATTTTTGAAGGGAGTTAAGTAATGGAGGCAATAATAAAACTAGAAGCTGTAATTTTTCTCTTCATTTCCTTAGAACTTGTCACTTTATGATGACATGCAAAATTCTATATCATTTTAAGGGTAGACATAAGAGCAGCAACTTGGAGAAATACTGTGTTATAAAATGAAGGAGAGACTGTCTTCATTTAAGGAATTTGGACTCTGGTCTCTGCTTTATTGCTCTCTGCATTGCTTATTAGCACTTCACTCCTCGTTGGGCTTATTTCACTTGTAAAATTGTGGAGCAGATGAGCTGTTTTCTAATGTTCATTCTAACCCATTAATTACCATCTTGAATCAGTGTCACTTGTGATTTTACTGTTGGCCCACATTTGCCATGAGATGTGCATTTCTTTCGTGTCTCTATCTTAATTTTTTTTAACTCCTTTTTGTTCTGTCTGAATTTAGAACATTTTGTATCATACTCAGCTCTTGCTCTAGACAGCGTTTTACCTGATGTTGCAGTTTGACTTAGGCTTACCCTGGCTAGTCCTGAGATACTATAGTTACTGAACCAGCTCTGTACACATTTAATGAGCAATGAGGTGTATCCCTTGGTGTTGCAGTTTATGTTTCTCACAGATGAATATGATAACAACAATAGTGGAATTGCTGATGTTCTTGAAGTTCCAGAAGAAGACAGTTCCAAATAGTAAAGCATTCTATTTGACAGAGGTTCTTCTAAGAACTTAAGTGCTTTATGTGGTCTTTGAAGAATTAGAATACTTTCTAAAATGCAGCACCAATAGAACTAATTTTAAGAAGTTCATTGAGGAGAGTCTCAAAGAATATACCAGTACTAAGGCAATGGTTCATGTAAAGAGGCACAGCTAAGGATCAGAGCCGTCTAAATCTCAGTGTCTTACAACAGTGGGGAGTTAGTGGACTTCTCATCATCCTCATGCCATGAAGTGTGTCTTAAAAATATCATATCTATAAAGAAGTAAGAATGGAATGACCATCGTTTATTTCACGACATATTTTTCTTGGGAAGTTTAGATTGTTCTCCTCACATACAATAGTGTCCATGACACAGTAGTCAGAGTTCCCTCTCTATGATAATCTTTTCTTTGTTGTTAGTAGAAAGATAAACTCATTCAACCCTTATAAGACATTTTCAGACTGTTCTTCTGATACCTGACCCTTAAACATCTATTGTAGAACAGTGTGCGTATGGTGTGTGTGTGTGTGTGTATGTGTGTGTGTGTGTGTGTGTGTGTGTGTGTGTGTGTGTTTGTATTGCTTCCACTAACCTTTGGGAGCTGCCACAGCTTGAACATTTTAAAAGAAAGCACTTATTTGTCAACCTTCTGAGAAACCATCATCTTTCAGATTATATTATTATAGGGGAAACAGCTATGTGAAGATTATAGATTTTGCAAACTTTACAAACAGCATAGATGTGATATTTTTGTTTCAGAGAGATAGCTCCAACTTTGAGCCTGATTCCTACCCAGTAGTTAGGGTTAACTGATAAGTATGGGTCCGGAGTCCAGCCTGACCTTGAACTTACGAAGGCTGATGACCCTGAGAAGACAGTGGCTCAGCACGTAGACCTGAATGCAGATAATGAGATGAATCGGCGGTGCATAAAGGTCCTCCTTTGGCGCTTAATGACTGTATACCTCAGACAGTAGGGGAGCATTGGGATATTTTCACTGGAAATAGAGTTAGTGACAATTCCCCGGCAGACCAGTCTCAGCACCTGTGTGGTGAATGAGTTAAAACAGCAACAGCGGTTCATGAGGGCCTTGTGAAGGATGCAGTTTCTCATACCATCAGTGGATAAGCAGAGCCTGTGTTCAGCCTCAGATATCTAATTCAGGTATGTCGTTGAGTACACTTTGTGACAAGACAGACCTAGTTCTTCGTTTATACCATCATTTCCTAACTCTGAATCAAAATCATATATCAAATGACTGGCAGAGAATAGCCATGGAAAAAAGTCCCGCATTGTTTTAAGAGTTAGTAGCATGTTTGAATCTTTTGTGTTAGGCATATACTTTGATTCTTTAGAGCTAAGTATCCCTGTGACAATTTATTACAATAGTTTTTTTTTTTTTTTTTTATTGTAGTGAGGGCTGATTTCAGGGCCTATATACTGAACTACATCTCCAGCCTGTTTTTGTTTTTGGTTTGTTTTTTTCCCTCAGTACTGGGGATTGAACTTAAGACCTTATGCTTGTGAGGCTGGCGCAACACCACTGACCTAAATTCTTGGCCTTCAATCCTGTTTTAATTTTTGTCTTTAAAATTTTAGAAGGGGTCCTACTTAGTTGCTCAGGTGGTTGGAACCTCAGTCAAATAGCCCCAGGCTTATAGACTGCTGGGGTAACAGGTATGCACCACTTTCCCTGGTTAACAATTTCCTAACATACAACAAAGTTTTGGAAGAATTTAAAAGGCTAATTCATGGTATGTTAACTACCTGAGTTTATGGTTAGTGTTCTAGAAACTTCCTTGATCATAGAGCCATATGCCTATACATTTATTTATCCATTAATCCACTAAATTATTTTATTCATTTCAAAGTAAGTAGAAGATGTCCGTCTATTTTACAATATGTATGATCATTGGCTACAATTTACACTGTTCTTCCTTTTGATATAAAATTTACAGACTTTAAAATTCACCCTTCAGTGGATTGTGTTTGAGTATTAATGAAACCTCTCGTCTTCTTCGGATACAGATGTGACCATCACCCTACAACATTCCTTCAAGCTCCTGCTTTGTTAGTTGCTTCACACTCAGAGATGAGTGATGTTTGAATTTCTGTCCACCATCTGGTAGCATGAAAATGGCATAATTACAATATTAAATTAGATTTAACTCCTCTGCAATAAAATTTACCATCCTGTAATACTGTTGAGTTGTGACAGATCTGTGCAGTTGTATGACCAGTACTGCACTCAGGACAGAGAGCAGTTTCCTGACCCTGAGATTCCCCTGGGTCCTTCCTTATAACTCCCTTTTCCACCTCAGCCTCTGGAAACTACTAATCTGCTTTCTGTTCCTCTGTTTTCTGCTTTTCTAGAGTGGCATGTGAATGGAGTCATGCAGTATGTCACTTCTGAGCCTCAGTTCTTATAATGCTTTTGAGATCTGCTCTGTGAAGCTGTGCATGTCAATTTTTTTTACTAATATTTTGAATTTGGTTGGTGCACCATGGTTTCTTTATCCATTTACCAGTTGAAGGACATTTGGATTATTTTGTAGTTTTTGGTGATTCTGAGTCCCCCTGCTATAAACTAAGTGACATTTATTTTTGAATTTGCTCTTAGGTAGATATGCACTGTCCACCTTTTGCTATTAATTTGTAAATTCTCAAATCTTTTGCCAGACAAAATACAGAGGTACCACCGGGGATGGCTAGTGGTGCGAACTGTATGATTCAGACAAAACTCTTAAGCTATTTCATTCCTACAACATCTTCAACTTGAAAACTAGGTGGACAATACATATTTGGGGCTTTGAAAAAATATCAGGAACCTGAAAAAATGTCATTAATTGCTAGAATTTCATAGTCTAAAATATCTGTCTCTGGGTGATTGTTTTTTCAAGTGAGCTTGGAGCATTTTTCTTTCTTTGCAGGATAAATATTTTAACTTTTCAGTCTGATCTCAGAAGAAAGTGAGTATAATTTATCCTTGTCCTATGAGTACTGGGTAGAGATTTGATGGTAATGAAGGTAAAAAGAAATGAGGTTGGGGAAAAGGCACATGAGAGATGTGAGATCTTCAAGAAATAGTAGCAACCACCAATAAATATTTCATTGTGTTGCTATGTGGCAGTGGTTACACCAGGTCAGATTGCTTAATAGTGAATCAGGTTGGTGCAGGGTTTAGCGAAATGAGAGGCTGATGAGGGGTGAATTTCATAATCAGATTATAGTTTTGTTTTTGTCAGAGAGCCAAGACCAATGTGAAGAGCTGCTGCCAAGTGCCAACTTGAAGGAAATTTGTCTTCCTCTTCCTGCTTCTTGTATTTTCTGTGACAGCAGAAACAATGCAGTAGTTTCTGTACACACTTGTGCGCATGTGTCTCAATGGATGCATATGCACCTGTGCATTTATGATGGGTTTGGACTTAGCTTATTTGCTTATTCCACAAAAAATGCATTCACCATCCGTCAAATTCTCACACTTTTAAAACAATAAGACCGAATAGTCAGAGCTTAGTACAAGAAAAAATTTGTATGTGGCTTTGACATTACTGGGTGAATTAAGAGATGGAGTTTAACTTCTGGGCCTCAGGGCAGTCCTGCGAGATAAGTGCCTTTCCTCTTTCCATTCTTTAAATCAGTAATTTTGATTTGGAGCTAAGAGTCAAAAACGAAAGATACTAGAGAAACTTGTATTCAGCATGCACACCGAAAGATTTTAAATAGAGGAATTTGACATGGAATAAAAGGACCCTGTCTTTCACTTGAATTCATTAATAAAATAGTAACTGTGTGGCTGAACAGTTGGAGATAGAGAGCCACGTGATTTTGCAAACGTATGAGGCCTTTCATTGGTTGAAACCAAGCCTGTTTTATTACTTCCCTCTTGTGGAGTTAGTGCACAACTTTTGAGATTCTCATCAGAGAAGCATTTTTCTTTAGAGTTCACTATTATTCAGATTAGCTTCATGAATCACTTAAACAGTCAGGTAACATTAGTAAAGTGTGTTTTTGAAAACCTTCTTTCTGCTTATGGATTTTCAGGCACCATGTTGCTTAACGAAGGTCCTGGGAAAAATAGTAAATGCCTTCATGATCTCTCCCTCTCCTTCTCCCAGAGTTAAAGGACCTGAGGAAGCAGGTGCTTTATCCTTGTTTTTCTGGTAAGCTGTTGGTACTTTATGCAGCTACAGCACCTTGGCTTTTTTCAAGCTCAAACTCACTCATAATTGCAGTTGTTTCAATGGCAATTTGTGAGACTCAAAATGCTTGGCTCTTTTGGATGTCACTCCCTGGAAGAATGAGAGGGAGTTTGGCTGTGTGGATCAAGTGGATGTAGCCCTCAGGAGAAGGGAGGATAAATGAGAGCAAGCTCCTCCCACTGAGACTTCCCCTGCCCTGTCCAGCCAACCCATGGGGGCATGGTATGAAGAACTGGCTTCTTTCTTTGCTTCTGGGCTTTGTTCAGGAGAGATTAGGTCTGAGTAGTGTCTGTCCCAGAAAAAGGAACAATGTGAGGAGACACCATGAAGTTTTATTTTGTAGTGCTTCTCTTCACACATGTCTGAAACACGGCACATTATGTCTAAACCCTGATGTGAGACAGTGTCTCACTTTGCAGTTCAGGCTTGCCCTGAGCTCACAATGTAGCCCAAGTGAGCCTCGAACTCACAGCCATCCTCCTGTATCTCGAGTGCTGGGATTACAGGCACAAACCACCATGCCCAGCCTTTTCTTTTTTTTTTTTTTGAGACAGGGTCTTGCTTTGTGGTTCAGGCTGGCCCTCAGCTCAGCCTCAAACTCACATCACAATCCTCCTGGCTCTGCCTCCAGTGCTGGGATTACAGGCGTGAGCCACCACGCCCGGCACTGTGGTATGTGGTACTGGTTGCTGCTGGGTGTGGGTCTCCACACCCAGTATTGTTATGTGGTTACCGGGGAATTGAACCCGGGTCCTTGCGCTTGCAAGACAAGCGCCGGAACCACTGAGCTAACTCCCCGGCCCCAGCCTTTTCTTTCTTAAGTAGTTATTTTCTTTTAAAATGATTTGGAAATGTTCTAGGTTCTATACTACATATTCACCATATCCTATTAAACACTAGAGCTCAGTGTATTATTTAAGGAAAATAATATTTATCAAGCACCTTATATGCCAAGCAGTATACTATCATTCCCCAACATTTTCTTCTGAGTGCTGTTAACAAGTACTGAGGAACATACGATTCTTGCTAGGAATCTGAGAGTTAGAGAAGCCAGTAATTTGGTCAGAGAACTTGCCTTACTTACTGTATCATGCTTTCTACTGCATTTGTTTGTCTTTCTGGCAGAGATAAAAAGTGAGAGAGTAAACAGGAGCAGAAAGGTGAACATTATTTAGGCTGCAATTCTCAGGCATGGATGAAAAAGAAATCAGCTTCCTTTTCCCCATTCCTAAACTTATGAGCCCCTTAAACTTATATTTAATACTTTATATAATTTTAAAGGCCGTAGAGCATGTAAACTTAAGTTTTCAACTGTAGGTTGCAATTAATTCAACTAGAAAAGACTTCACTGGAGATGCAATGCTGTCGTACTACTGAAAACAGGAAGAAAACTCATCAGAGTCAGTTCTCAGATGCCCATGTGTCAGACAGTGTCACGAGGTTTTAGAAACACTGATTCACTATATCTCGATGTCTCCACCCTGCAGATGAAGAAAACCAAGGCCCTCAGAAGGGAAATAATTTGCTTGCTGTATAGTTGATAATTTGCTGAGGCTTCCAGGCCATAGTTCTTTATGCTGCCTCAAACTCCTCATATATTCATGTCTCAGCTGCCTTGCTCCAAACATTTTGTATTCAGAGTAGTGATCTTTGATAGCAACATGAGGGACTCAGTCAGAGTTGTGCTGTTTGTGACTTCCTGGTTGAGAAGCAGGCGGCTTTTCCACGGGATGTACTTTGTAATTTTCAGCCTTAGCACATACTCTGCCTCAGCTCTTTGCTGAGCCCTTCTGTGTATTATCTGACTTGGTCCTTAAGATAACCTGTGGAGCAGGTAAATGTTATTACCCTCATCTTGGAGATAAACTGGGGAGGTTAAGCAACTTACCCAGGGCCACAGGGCGGGTGAACTATTGAACTAGACAAGCAATCCTGATTGCTTTTATTCCAAAACTCATGCAAACACTTCGTCGCTTGCCATATAATCTCCCTTGGCAACCTCTGGATGAATTTCAAATATCTCATCATACCTTTGAAAATATATGAATATCACCCAAGTTTTTCTTTGAGAGAATTCTTGACTCAAGGACAAAATAAAATCACTTATATTTCCTTTCTTTGAAAGCTGAGAGATTTGTAGAAAGAAGTGTGCACAATTTAAGATACAGACTATGTAGAAATACTGGATCATGGCTAGGAGATTAGAAGGAAAATAAAGTATCTTGGGTTAAAAAAACAGATTCAATTTTTGTTCTGTGGTCTGGTGCTTGCTGAAATTTTCTTTCCTGTGCTCTCCCTCTTTTTTTGTCCTCATTATCCACCTTTTCTCTGCCTCAGCACTTTCAGACTGATGCTCAAAGGCTTAATTCACAACAAGTTATGAGACCAATAATAGCTTAAAGTATTATTTCTCCTCCAAGGTTTGGCAATTTGACAAAAATGGAAGCTTAGGGAATAAAATATCAAGGATGACATTTTAGGTATGAGGTAGGGAAATTCAGAGGACCTGACAGGGCCTCCAGCCTTTGGCATGGATGGCTGTCACTTCTATGCTCACCCATGGGTCTCTTTCTCAGGATACAAGTCACATTAGTAAGTGTCAGTGTCCTGGGATATGTTGTGTGTCTTCTGCTTCACTAGATGAGACCCTGGGCCAAGGAAGCCCATCTTCATGTCATATTTTGTTAGTAAGTGATCTTGATTTGCTATTAGGAGGAGGATGGTGGCCCCTGGTCAGTAAGGCAGCTATCAAATGTGGCTCTTCAGGGTGACTTCTGGGGTGGTCTCTGTGCCTTTGTTTTTCCATTTGTTTTGGTGGGAAGGATCATTGTAGCATTCTTGGAGATCACAGAATAGCACTGCTGTATAAACACCAGGCAGTATTGTTACATTAAATAGCAAATAAGCAATTCTTAGTTTAAATTTCCTACACTTCATGACTTATGGGTTTACCAAAAAATCAGAAATTGTCACCAGAAAAGAAGTTAAATCTGATAGAACTGGAATTTTGTTATTTTGGCTAGCGTCTGCCATGAAACATAATCTTGGTATTCTGTGGACGGCTGCAATGGCGGCCGGCATGGAATCCATCATGTTTATAGCTGGTGTGTTCCTATTTGCCTCCAGGGGTCTGACTCGTGGGTCTAGCTTCTTTATTTTCTAATTGTAATTTTTTTTTTTTGGTAAGGTTTTTTTTTGAGACAGGGTCTCGCTTTGTGGTTCAGGCTGGCCCTGAGCTCAGCCTCCAACTCACATCACAGCAATCCTCCTGCCTCTGCCTCCCGAGTGCTGGGATCACAGGTGTGAGCCACCACACCCGGCACTGGTATGTGGTATTGGTTGCCGCTGGGGTGAGTCTCCACACCCAGTATTGTTATGTGGTTGCCGGGGATGAACCCGGGTCCTTGCGCTTGCAAGACAGGCACCGGAACCACTGAGCTATATCCCCGGCCCTCTAATTGTAATTTTTATAGATCTCACTTTTTAAAAAATTTAAAATATTCCATTGTAATTCATTGCAGTATTAATATTGACATTTCCTACTGGACAGAAAGAAACAATGAAAACATTTCAATTTTAATCGTGGGACTTCCTTCAAGTTTGTGTGGAATGAAGATTTTCTTCTGGGCAGTTGTTTTGAGAAATTTCATTCTCATTTAGTGATCCACAGAGCATTCAGGAGTGTAAAAATGGATCCTCTTTTCCCCAGAGAACGAGGATGTATGAAACAAGATGAAAATAGTGACTTCTGGTCCCAAATCTCAGATGTCAGGTCTTTCCTGTACAGTGTGGATTCATTCATGAGCAACAGTAATGCCTACCTTAGCTGTTTAATTTGGTGGTTATCAAGCTCAAAAGGAACTAACACTGCTATACATATGAGAAGATTATGCAAAATGTAACAGTTAACTGCAATAAAACTCGAGTTCTGAATCCAGGCAAACCTAAGTCAGTGCCAAAAAAAAAATGACATCTGCATGGAGAACAACCCTTGAAACAGGCCTAGAATAAACTGAGCCTTTGACCGAATCCAGGCTGGCCAGCATTCAGGAACTGACCTCTTGTAGCTTCTGTCCCAGCTGGAATAGAGTTCAGGGAGGGAATGAAGCAAGTTGATTGGGACATTTTATTCTGTGTACTTAGCAGTAATTTACCTGTCCTGGCTAACTATAAACCCCAGATGGGAAGAAAGCCTGTCTCCTAAGTACTCTAGAGTGTCCACTGACTGTGTAACTTGGATATAGCTTAGAGCAGAAGAACCAGAGCTTTAAAGGCAAAAATGTGTGTTTAGGACCCTTGAGATCTGCCCACATAGCACTTTTGATCTGAACACTCCATGCTTCGGTTTCTTCCATTTTGCAGCATTGTTTCTGAGATTAGGTAAAATGACGCACATGGATTTTTTTTTTTTCCTTCTATAAGTGATTCTAGGCTCTTGATTTGGAGTGTACATTACTTTAGATCTGTGAGCAAAATTTTCCTTTCATATAAAATGGAAGCAATATTGACAGTTAAATGAAGGTCACTGAGGTTAATTATGCAAGAGGCCTCTTATAAACTTGAAAGCAGTATGTTCTCTCATTCACACATTCATGCACTCATTCATCCAGTCAACTCTCTACATTAACTTTCTAGTCAGAAGGGGAGCTAGATAAATGCACAAGATGGCAATTGTGATATGCTGTGCTTAGACATGCAGGAGTATAGCCATCACATTGATAGAACATGGAGGAAGAGTATCATTGTTTGGAGAATCCTGAGTATCTTTGCCAACCAGAGAAGCACACTGAACTGACCCATAAGAATGGTTTGCCCATGGACAAGAAAGTTGAGGTAGGGTTAGGAAATTCAGAGGAAGAAGACTGGTGAAACTTCAGATAGGTGACGGAACATAGCATTGTTTTGGACACAGTTTGTTATTGAGCTTAGGTATGTTTGGCAAATGGCAATGGAAGGGACAAACAGATAAAGTAAACACCAAAGAACCACACCATGAAGAGCTGCTTATTTCATGCTCATGAGTTTGGACTGTGTCTTGTGTGGGTTGGGGACCCATATTATGTATGTGAGAGTGTAGAACAGTCTGTCCATATTAAAAGAGGATGCTCTTGACACACATGCAATTTGATGGGAAGGTTTGTAATAACTCAGTTAACTTCACATGTAGTAGTACCCTGTGCCTGGCAGATGCACACATTCTAGGATGGCTGGGCATGGTGCCCACTCTATGGCTATGGCACAAACTGAGATATTTGCCAAGTACAATTTAAGAATCCTTGTGGGAATAATTCCCTGGGTCTTATATGCAACAATAAGCATTCCATCTAAAAGACCATCTGTCGGGTACTCACTGTGTACTGGGTGCAACACTGCTCAGAAGTATAGGTATAACTAAGGACGAATGGGGAATGGCTCATGATGAGTACTTCACTTTACTGACACATTTAAATATTCCAAAGCCCTCTGAGGTGCGTATTGGAATCCCTCTTCTGTACATGTTAGATGAAACAGTTTATTTTTGGCAAACCTAGGATTCAGACTAAATTCGCATGGCCAACACCGGAGTCCAGGCTTGTTATCCTGTGGTCCATGGTGGTGATAACATCTATAATAAACTCTCTATGTGATGAGGACTTGAATAGTGAAGGAGATTGAGGAAATAATGTACAGCTGGGGAATTTTTCCCACTGTAAAATTAAAATAGAACTCTTTTTTTTGCCTGTATTCCTTCAATCATAGGTTGAAAGAATCAATCAGGGCAATCATCACATTCTAACAAGCTGGAGAATTGAGAGGAAATGAAAGACAGGGAAGGAATAGGATTAGTTTGAAACACCCAGAGGTCAGAGCAGCTCAATAGTAGACTTTTGATGAGTGAGGGATCCAAAGCTCTGTGGGCTTTTAATCCTTGAAAGGAACTGAGGTAGAGGGGAGCAAGGAAATTGAGAGAAATTATCAGAGATGAAGCTAGTTTTAGTATTCAGAGAAACTGAAGTAACAAGATCATGGGGGAAAAGGCATGAATAAGGAAAGACATGAGAAACTCAAAAGGAAATTTAAAGCACTAAAGATTGCAAGTTAAATCTTGTGATATTCAGACCAGTTTATACTTTTTTATATATCATGAGGCTGTGTTGTTCTTTATTTTGCAAAATTATATTCATGGGGGAGAACACTGGTGATGAGCACCGGTCTTGCTGGGGGATCCTGCCCTGCTGTGCTCATTGATATTCATCTTTAGCAGCTGCTTCCTGAGTGTCTGCCAGGAGCTGCGTTCCCTGAGAGGCTCTACTGCACATTGTGATTGTCCAGAATTTTGAGAATGAAAAGGGATACAGATGACACTGGAACAAAAGGCTTAAAGTAAAATCATCCTGGTTAGATGGGGGCATCTGGTCACCCTCATGAGTGATGAACAAAGCACTTTCCAACAACTAAGTTTTTGATTGTCCCACAAGGGACCCTGAGATAGTATATAATCAAGTGGAATGAGACAGAGAGGTTTGAAGTGGCAAAGAGGTGACACCAGGCAGCATCTGCCTAAAAGAAGGAGTGCTTGTTTCTAATCAAGCACAATAACAATGTGGTTTAGCAATGGCCTTGGTTCCTTCAGTTATTATTGCTGCTGAATTGATTGGAGTCTTTGTGATTGGGTTGAGGCTAAGTGCAAGCTTCCTCACTATCCAGTGCCTCTTCTGTAGTCTTTCCCTGTACCCTGGTAGTGTTACCAGATTCTCCTGAGCAGGAGCAAAGAGATTTAATCTCTGAAGAAAACCCAAGAAATTTCAAACTTTTCAATCCACCAGAGCCACTCAGTAACATTTTCTTTACAGCTAAATGGTCAAATCATTGGTATTTCATATTTATTCTAAGTTAATTTTTTCATTTAGACATTTAAATCTGACTCTCACATATAACAACCACTAGCCACATATGACCATTGGATAGATATATAACTTCTGAATGATACATCTGAGGAACTGGACTTTTAATTTTACTTAAATTAATTTTATTAACTTTTGATTTTAAAATTGACAGAGCTCAGTTAATAGAAAGCATTTAGGGAGGCCTCTGGCCCGTCTTCCCTGCAACACAAATACTGCTCCTGCACAGACAGGGCTGTGGTGTGGGACTGGCCCGCATTCTCCACAGCACTCAGTCCCTGAGCTCCTGCCCAGCCAGCATGGGAGGAGCCTGTAGAGACTCCACTTCATGTCTCTGTACACTAATGCTTGGTCCCTGACCTCTCAGGGGACTGGGTTATGGGGAGGAGTCCCAAGAGACTCTATTTATTTGTCTACATACACTGAATAAGTAAAGCAGCAGTGTTGGGACTTAAGGAGAGAAGCCTTTGGTATGCAACTACCCTGTCTGCCATAATGAAACAACATCCATTGTGAGAGTGAAGAAATTCTGTTGATGATTGCCATTGGTGAGTTGGTGGAGTCAGTGCCACCTACAGGACCCTGGACTCTTGCAGACTTCAAGCCTGCAGGAGTTCATTGAGCTCGGTTCAGTAATTATAGGCAGAACCTGGACAAAGGTTGATGTCTGTTTCCCTGTGACTAGTCGACTCCTATCTGTGTGCTACCACCTATACTATCTATAGGAGACAGCAAATCCACACCATGAAGGGCCCTTTGGTAGTGTTTTTGGCTTTGTTTTTGTTTTGTTGTTGTTGTTGTTGTTGTTGTTCTTATTGTTGCTGTTGCTGCCACTGCTGTTCTTTTTCTCTCTTTTTCTGACCTCTCTTTCATTCTTTATTTCTTTACTTTCTTATTGCTGAGTCTGTCCAATTTTGAGTTTTTTTCTTCTCTCAACTGCTCTTCTTTTTACAGGAGAGGAAAAATAACCTCCTGTTATCTTATTGCTGCTGGGTACCCCTATTTATCCTTCATCCTGTCTTGTCCTTCGGTCAGTATCAGTTATCAGAAGTTAGTGGATTTCAGTATTCCCCTCTCTCTCTCTTTTGTTCTATTGTAGGAGGACCAATACAGTTTCTAGGGGTCCTGCTGTTTCTGTTCTGTTTTGTATTTGTGTTTTCTGTCTCTTTTGTCTTCTAGCCTTTATCAGTTTCCTAGGGTTTGTGTGATCTTTATATATTCTCTAACCCTATTTTTAATATTTCTCTCTCTCCTTCTACCTTTCTACCTTCCAACTCCTTGGTGGCCCTTTATTCCCAAAGGGCGATGCTGCTATATTGAAAGACATATATTTTGTAAACATTTTTGATTAGTTCTAAATTTCTGCATATAGTCACAGATCTAACTTATGAGATTAAAGATATCAGAATAGCAATTGCCGAAGCTTGTCATTTCTTGTGCTGTGTTTGATTCTGTTGATACTGATTGTCAGCAGAAGTGATGAAATTCTTTGGTTTAAGTACTTTCCATCACGTACCAGAACTGAGATCACCGAAGGGCCATTAAAAATCCAAAGTAGACAACCCAGGAAGTAGTCATCTTCTAAGGGTTCCAAATATTAAGAAAAAAGAGACTTGGATTAAACATTGACCATCACTGGCCAGTAATTAAACTGAACACAGCAGTGACAATACAGCAGAATTAGAGAAAAAATTCAAAAGCCCAGACAAAAACAATGATCATCACCAAAGAGGAAACCAGGGAAAATGGGAATGAAGCAAACTGCAGATCAAACACCAGGACTCTCTGAGCCAGTATTAAAAGAGAATGTAGTAAAATGGAAATCAAAAATAACTTCTCAGATTAAAATAGATCATGTCCAAAGTGGAAGATATGATTAATAACACAGAAAAAGAGATCAGGAGCATAACAGAATCTCAGATTATGAAATAAATGGAATCTGTTAAATAGCTTCAAATAGATTTCTAAGAGATGAAAAACTCCAATGAAATTTTGAAAAAAATAGGAGGAATGAATGTGGAGACTGAATATCAGACCTAGAAGATAAGACTACAGCCAGTGAAAAGGAAAGGAATATTACAGAAAATAACAAGAGACCATGAGATATCAATGCAGCAGCTGCTAGACGATTCAAAAAGGAATAATGTAAGACTAATTGGAGTCAGTGAAGAAACAAGAGAGAGTGCAAAGGAAAAATTCTACTTCTAGGCATGTAATAATCAAGATTCCAGAAACCCAACAGAAGAATGAAATATTGTTAGTAGTCACAGAAAAGAAACAAATAACATACAAAGGAAAGTCCATCAGAATTACAGCAGACTTCTCAATGCAAACACTTATATCAGGGAGTGCCTGGAGTGAAGTATTTCAAGCCTTAAAAGAAAACAATCTCCATTCTAGAGTGATATATATCCTGCAAGAATATACTTCAAAATCAGAGGGGAAATAAGATACTTCCATGACAAAGAACACCTAAGAAACTTCACAAATACAATACCTGTACTCCAAATAATCTAAATAATGACCTAGAAAAACACAAGGATTGCCACAATCCCATGAGACCCAGCAGAGTGAACTCACTGGGCAAGGCAAGAAACTGAATGGAAAGAGGAAGAAGCAAAGCATAAAAGAGTCAAGAACAGGAAAAAATTCTGACTGGTAAATCTGTCCATATCAGTGATAATCATTAATGTTAATGACCTCAATGCTGTAATTAAAAGACACAGACTTCCAGGATGGGTTAAAAAGCAAGATCCAACAATATGCTGTGTACAAGAAACATACCTAATTGAGAAAGAAATCCATCAACTGAAAGTAAAAGGTTGGAAAACAATTCTCCATGTGACAGGAAACCACAAAAAAAGTAAGAGTGGCCATCTTATTTTTAGATAGAATAGATTTTAAACTAAAACTAATTAAGAGAGACAAAGAAGGATGCTACATCCTTGTATAGAGAACAATCCAAGTGGAGGAGAGGACATTCATAAATATTTATGCACCAAATCCTAGTGTACCCAACTATATAAAACAAATAGTAATGGACATTAAAAGTCAGATAAGCACTAATACAGTAGTAATGGGGGACCTCAATACCCTACTGTTACAAACAGATAGATCGACTGGACAAAAAATAATGAAATACTTACTGAACCAAACTTCTGAATAACTGGATTTAATAGATATCTATATGGTATTTCATCCTACAAAGTTACAATATACATTCTTCTCAGGAACACATGAGTCATTCTCCAAAGTAGACCACATGCTAGTTCATGGAGCATGTTTAAGTAAATGTAAAGGAACTGAAGTTATCTCTTGTACACTGTCAGACCACAGTGCTATGAAATTGGAGGTCAATAGCAAAAGAAATTCCAGTAATCTTATAAATACATGGAAGTTGAACAAAACTCTCCACGGAATTAAAGATCACAGAAGCAATTAAAGAAAAAACTTAACAGTTTCTATAATTAAATGATAATCCAGTACAACATACAGTAATTTATGTGACACAATGAAAGCAGTTCTATGAGGGAAATTTATAGCAGTGAATGCCCATACCAAGAAAACTGAGTGAACTCAAGTAAACAACCTAATGCTGAGTCTCAGACTCATTCATGAACAAAACCCTACAGAAAATTGGAAGAGATGGTCTTTTTCTCAACCTGGTAGATTAATTATAAAAACCAACAGCTAGCATCATAGTAAATGGTCAAAAACTGAAACTTTTCATGCTAAGATCAGGAACAAAACAAAGAGGCCCACTATCAAGATGTCCTGAAAGTGTAAAGTAGATAGCTGAATTGGAAGACTTAGTACCAAAGCATAAAATAACTCAGTAATTCTCATGATAATATTTGGAATATAATACATTAAAATAAAGAAGATTGTCAAAAATCATAGTGTGTGTTTCTTTTTCATATGGAATGTTTCCACTTGCTAATTTAAAATGATGCCTGGGTTGCATTCTGTCTTAATTGGTGTTTTTGGTACCAGTGTACTCAGCTCTGCACTCATTAAGGGTAAGAGGGCTGGAGTCTCTGAGTTTACCATCCTGCAGGGGAATTAAATAGATAAATATCATCCAATTCAAATTGTGCTACCTGCCAGGAAGCAGTTGTGTGGAGCAGTGTTCTCATTATTCAGGGAAGGGGTCTTGCTTAAGGAATGTCAAGAAGATGTCCTTAGTCAGCTTCAGGGGACACAAAGGACAGAAAGAAGGCTCTGGGAAGCATGATAGAAGAGGAGCCTCACAAGAGGAGGCCTTCACTCAGGGCCCTGAAGGGTAAGGATGCTGTGGCACATTCAGAAAGATGTAGTCAGCCACTGGGTCAAAAGCTCTTGGCTCGAGACCAGGCCTGGCTCTCAGAAGTGTAGACCCAGCTGGGCTGGATCCAGGCACAGGGGGTGAGAGCTGGTGGGCAGATTCATCATCCAGGAGCCAGTGTGATATCAGTAAGGCTGGGAATGGGACAAGGTGGCTCCTGTAGAAGCATCAACACACTTTCATTTCTGACAAGTGTGTACACATAACAGTGTGTGGTAGGGTTTAAGTTATGGTGACTCCACTGTGCCCCTTAATTTTAAAAGGGCCACAATGCAGTGGAGAGATTGTTACAGTCATCTCCTCATCTTAGCAGAGATGTGGAAGTGGACAGGCCATGAGTAATTTGGTCTATCTGTAGAATGGAGCTGGTAGAATATTGCCTCTAACAGTTTTCCATAAATTAAAATGCATCCAACAATCATATGCTCTCTGTGTATCCAGAACTGGTCTCTTGCTTCATATGGAGCAGTGTGTACAATGGTTAATCTCAAAGATTCTGGAGCCGGGTCTTATGTGAGTTCTGCTTTGCTTGTTACTACAGTAGTTTTGTAAACATGGAGAAATTATTTGACCTTTCTGAGTTACTTCCTCTAGCATAATGTCATTTATATGAAGCTGACCAAAAGACAGAATCTTAAAGGGATTAAAGTGCCTGATAAATGACAACCATTACTATTATCGACATTATGTTTATTATTTACCCTTTTAAGTTTCTTTTTTATTGCTGCATATATAAAAGAAAGTGAGATGATCAGATTGGGCCATGGCTCAGAGGTTAGCCTTTGGGGACACGTTATGTGACATAATCCAGGGAGCTGGCTTTACTGACTGGGAGGAAAATAATATAATCTTGGCTCCTCTAGGTAACAGACTTTGGCAAACTCATGGAAATCACAGCTTTTCTTTAAAATCATTCTCACATTTCCAATTCTAACAATTTACAGTGAAGAATCTAAGGAGCTTTTGTGTTTAAAATAAGTAACTTGGAAGAAGAATTACATAGAGACGTCTTCACCTGAATCATTTTGTTGACAATGTCTGCCACATTGAGCATCGTGACATTTCATTTTCCTGTGGTTCTTAGCCAACTTAAGGAGGTGTAAACTTCGTGCCAGGCAAGGGCTGAGGGTAGTGTAAGAGCATTTGTTTGAGTTCATCTTTATTTTTGGTTAAAAATTATTTTATATAATGCAGTAGAAAACGCACAGACTTAGTGGTAAGCTTTCATCCCAGTTCCGCACGTTCTTGGGAGGAGCCTTGACTACCTCCTCATTTGTCTTCGGAAGCTCTTTTTCTGGAAAATGGACATAACATCCAACCTTTTCTTTTACTGAGAAGGTGAAAGGTTATAGAGGTAGAGTGCATGGGACCTGTTGTAGTTCTTGGGGAACAAATTTGACAATACTATTTGGTGTATTATTTTCAGTTTCAAGGCTGCATGTATGATTGTTTATACAAGTTTGGGTTTATGGACTGGCCAGGATTGTGTGAGAATTTAAATTCTCTGCTTGGTAGGTAAGATCATAACTGGTAAAAGTCCTGTACTCAGAAGAAAAACGAGGCAGGATCCTAAGAATTCTTTATATTACAATGTTTTTCTTTTTCTTCATTTTGCCTCCACTAAAGACAGTGAATATTTGCATCATTTGACAAATATGGATGAGAATTTGAGAGCATTCTTGGGACTCTTTTCCTTGACACTGAAATAACGTTCTTGAATATTTTAAATGTGCCTTGAGATAAAAATAATGAATTAAAACTTGGGTTTAGAACACATTTGAGAAAAATATGCCAACAGTGCAGTGATTTATGGGGCAGTGAGCACTGCCCACCACAGACTGTCATCTTTAGAAAGGCCACAGTCCTGCCGTGCACATATAGTGTTTGACTCTGATTCTTGGTGTTTATTAGGTGTGTACATGTTTATGAATGGCTGAGGGAGAAAGCCCACCAGTGCCAATGCATGACTTGACAAGTGGCATTATTAATTTATGGTTCATTTCAGTTTTCTGTACTAATGAAGTTCTCACTCATATCTAAGACTATTTCCTGGTAGGACTGTATTACAAATCAATAGTTCACTGTCACACTTTAGGAAGCTAAGAGTTTGTTTTGAAGAGCACATTTTTTTTCCTTGCCCATGCATTTGGGGGCTATTAATACAACTGCATGTAAATGCTGAGCATCAAGTGTTAGAGTAAAGTCCCGAGGAAGATGTGGTCGAAGTGATGCCAAGAGAAGTAGATTTTTCCTATCACAAGTAAATGGATTCAGTGTACTTACATGGAAGATGAACTAGGGAATCACTAAGATTCCTGCCAAAAAAAAGCAAAGGATATATGGCAGAGCCCAAGAGGCTATCAACGGAATTATCATAAGCCATTGTATGTGTTCTGTGCTGGGGTTGTCCAGAGAAATGGAACCAATATGAGACAGATATTGGCCCTTAGTTGTGTGTGTGTGTGTGTGTGTGTGTGTGTGTGTGTGTGTGTGTGTGTGTATGTGAAGAGGAAGGAGGAAAAGAGACAGATACAGAGAACTTTTTTGGCAAAAATAATAATAATTACATTGTTTACTCAGTCATTTTTCAGCCCCTAACACATCTAAGGGGAAGCACAAAAACATTAAGATTCTGCTTGGGTTCCAGCATGACAGCATGTTCCCGTACATGTTTTAGTTATGTGTCCCCTTGCGCTATCAACAAATGCACAGATAGTCCTTGACTTTATGATTTCCAACGATGTGAAAGTAACATTCACTCAACAGAAACCTTACTTTTAATTCTGAATTTCATTCTCTTCCTGGGCTGGCAAAATGATAAACTGCTTCTCAGTGCTGGGAGCCACCTGCAGGCAGCCAGGCAGTCACTGTGGATAGATGAGGAACGATATACCACAGTTTACTGTGGTTTTGCACTATGATGCTGAACATATGGTGTATGAAATGCATTTTCTCTTACAAGATTTTGTTGGGATGTAATTCTCTTCTAAAGCATCTGTATGTGATATTTTGTAGCAACAGTAGTGATGACTTTAGAAAAGAGTTATTTTCTACCAAGTGCCTATAGTATTGTGTGTCCTATACTTCAACTAAGACCAAAATGAAGAAACAAGTAATTAGTTAAACTCAGTCACTCAACAGGGTCATATAATACATGTCATTTCCTAGAATTGAATGTAGAACCATTTAGTTTGATTCATCCCATTTCTAACACCACACATTGTGGAAAACATTCCTCAATAAGAGGTCTGCTTTCCATAGAAAAGAAAACCGATTCTACTTCTGCATGGCTTTTGATCCTTTTGGCTTGGGTCACATGTAGCCCCAGTGAGTAGAGTTAGAGACTCTACTCAAATTTTCTCCTGAATTTTTCTCAAACAGGGTGACATTTTTTAACCCAATGCCTAGAAACAGCTGTGATACACTTGACATATACAGCTTTCCCAGCTGGTCCAGCAGTGGTAAGAACAGAAGAGGTTGCCTGATAGAACAGTTTGGACCAGAAAGGCGTAAAGGACTCCTTCTGTTGCTAAGCCATCCCTTTACTATTGTAATTTACTCACTGGGCTGTTGAGTGCCCCTGGTGCAGTGACTGGCATTTCAGTTAATGACACCAATTAACATACCTTCCTTGACCCAGGGTGCCCAAGGCATCTTTGTAGATTCACTGATACAGCCAGCTACAGTATTAAGTGTGTGTGTGTAGAATGAAATTTATGTCTTTGAAGCTGTTATATCATACAGGTGTGTTTGTGATATCTCTCAGGAGCTAGCTCAGCTGCTCCAAAGCCTTGCAGTCTATTGCAGAAGCTCTGCTATTCTTTTCATGCATAAAAGGTAAATCAGTTTGTTCAGCAAACTCTTATTCCATATCTGTTATCAGTAAAATAATCTGTCAACTACTGGGGACATAGATATTAAAAATGCAGCCTCTTCTAAGAGTGTAGGCTTTGTGGAAAAAGTTTGCCATATAAACAGCTTTTCATAATAGTTGTGGCAGAGATGAGCACAGGGTTTTTGGAGTGCCTTGGAAGGAAAGGCACCCTGACCAAGTCCCTAACTTAGTTCCACCCCTCAGTTTGTACCTAGAAACTCTGAAATCAAAGAAGTAACAGGGCTGTGTAATATAGGTCTTCTGATTTCTAGTTTCTTTTTAAAACTTTTGCTTTCATTGTCATCATATTCTGGTCAATTGAGACTAAACTCAATCCTGTAGCTCTTGGACTAATAAAAGAACTAACCTCCTTGGTAGGCATATCTTGGCCCACCAGTGGATTACCAAGAGCTATGGATATTGCTGTGCTGGACCCATGCTAAGTATTTGCTGTGAATCAGCTCATTTAATCTTCAGATCTGATTATCTTGCCCATCTTTCATAGGAAGGTTAAGTAACTTGTGTGAGGTCATCCTGCTTTCCACTAGATGAACAAGAATTCTCAACCTAGATTCCTTGAACTCTAGGAGCCAATGCCTAGTCAGGAACCATTATGTCTGTCTTCACCTGATCTCATCTGTTTAATCTAGTCCAGAGCAGCCAGGTCACCGAAGATTTTACTTACAAGTTCGTGTTTATTTTATGTATTTTGTTTTGCTGAGGGTGTTTCTTCTAATTTGGCAAAATCTCAGACCTTGAAATATATGCACTCTTAAATTAAAAGTCAGAAGGTGCCCTTGAGGGAAAAAGGATTTCTGTCATCACTGCCAAGGCTGTGCCTCGGAATCATTTTCTCTGCTCCAGGATTTTATTTTCCTCTCATCAAACAATACTTCTGTCATTTGCAGAGTGAATGAGTCTCTTAACCTACCGAAAAATGCTTCCTGTTGAGTAATGGAGGACCTCCCACACCAAATTCCTTGCATGGATGATACAAGCCCCGGCATTTGCCATTCTCTGCCCTACTTACTTTCTTCCTTCCCTCATCTTTCATCTATAAACCTGCAAAACAAAAGTACTTTATCAGCGTTGACTGATCTCTCAGCCTAGAAACATGGTGATGACTCAGAAGAAAACGATGTGTCCTGCCTGACCCATTCATCATCTTATCCCCGCACTTCAGAAGGAGCCCTCCGCTCTGAGCCTGGAGTGAGTGCGGAAGCGGGTTGGAAGTTCCTGCACGTCACGTGATCGTGCTAAACCACCGGCCATACTGTTGCTCAGAATTTCTACTGGGAGCAGGAAGAGTGTGAAGGTGTGGAGGAACCAATAGGGAGAAAGATTTCACTTTGCATAGAACATGAAAAAACTGTGATAGTTGGATTTATACTTGAGTCACTTGAGTGATTTCCTTACCTGTTGGAAATCAACTTACCTGGAAAACATAACAACTGCCTATCTTATTTACATGTAGGCTCAGTGATAAAGTTCTTTGGTCCATCATGAACCCAGAGGGTCCTACTGCAAATAACATAAGATTTTTTTCATCCTCCTTACAGGAGATTTTTTTTTTTAATTTTATAGTACCAGGAATAGAAACAGGACATCCTCAGAATCTTTTTAATTTGTTTTAAATTTGAGACAGGATCTATCTAAGTGACTTAAGTTGTCCGGGCTGACCTGGAATGTGGTTGGGATTACAGGCTTGTGCTAGGATCCAGGGAAATCTTGTATTTGCGCTTTTGCTTTTCTTATATGTTTGGAAGTTGAAAAAAAAAATGACTGAACTGGCAATACAGTTATTAGTAGTAGTAGTAGTATTATTAGTATTAGTATTATTTACCAAAAAAGCCATTAATAAAATCATTAATTCTATAAGTCTTTTGGGATGCCTATCATGTGCGAGGTGGAGCATAGAGCAGCTGTTGAGGCAGCTGGTGGACTCTGAGACTGGACCTGAGTAGCCAGATGGCTGTGGGACTGAGGCAGAGTCTCAGATGCAGTCTAACCAGGGATTTCACTGTCCAACCTCTGTTTGCATTCAGTCTCATTCTCAGCTGCTCACTATAAACTGCACAGTCTTGAAGGAGTGCACAGGACAGGGGCTAGAAGTCTGCTGGCCTGTTCTTGGGTCACCAAGACTTGGAAGGCTCCCTGGGAACTGTTGTCCAGGCCAGATCTCAAGGTCAGAGACCCTGCGCTTGCCAGGGTACAGCTCTTGGCAAGGGAAGGAGGATGAGGGCTCCAGAGAACTGGTGATGGAGATCTTGCCCCTGCAATAAATACTCTAGTTGCATTGACATGAATGGTGACACACATACAGCATGAAAGAAGGAAGCCTGATAGTGGGAGTTGCAACTTCTGGATCTTCAAACTGGGAAGTGTCAGGGTTGATGACAGTGATAGAAATATATTTTCTTTCTCCTTCCCAGGACCGTGGCCCTTGCACTCCTGTAATTGACTGTAGTGGGTGTGAATTATGCATTCGGGCAGGGAGGAGCAGGGTAGCCACTTGCATGCCCCTTGGGGACAGTGAGCCTGTTAGGACACTCAGACCCAGGGCTGGCTGGAGTTCAGCCTGTGTATTCATGCCTCGGTGCCTTGACCTCAAGTCCTGTAGAGCAGCACCTTGCTGGAAGCCTGGACTGCGGTTTCTGAGGGGAAAGGAGCACCGCTCAAATTGAGAAAACATCTGGTGTGCCTCAGGCAACTGGATTTAGAGAAGAAAATGCCAGTCTCTTTCTCCTTTGCCCCGGGGATTTGGACAGTATTTTACCTGAAGGCTGAGAAGCCTGCTTCTCGCCCACCCTAACCAAAGTAGCTGTTTATTGAATATTTCAGAGGGTGATAATGGTGTTTCAGAGCTGCCACAATCCTAGTATTTTGGTTGTGAAATACCCCTGCTCTTCCTGCCAAGTATGATGTTAGAGTTCAGGTGGAAAAATGCTTAATGGAGGCTTAAATCAGAGCCCCTCTCCTAAAGCCGATTTTTGTCATTTTTGCATGCCTATTGGGG
Source organism: Petromus typicus (assembly GCA_004026965.1). Classification (NCBI taxonomy): domain Eukaryota; kingdom Metazoa; phylum Chordata; class Mammalia; order Rodentia; family Petromuridae; genus Petromus; species Petromus typicus. The sequence continues at coordinate 156,335 of PVIR01000280.1, forward strand.
CCCCACCTGGAGGTGGTCATCAGTTCTCTCTAACCAGTGATTCCATACTGTATTATTTATGGACCTTGACCTTATTGTAGGGCTGAAAACTGTAAGTTAACTTCACCTGAACAGAAAACACTTGTGTAGATTTTATATGCTCTCTCCCAATTGGTATACTGACTTGCTTTATAGGACTAGGGATTATTTTTAACTGATTATGGTGATACTGGGAATTGAATCCAAGGCCTTTGCACCTACCTACGTTTTCATCCCTTTAAATTTTTACACTTTGAGACAGGGAGTCACTCAATCAATGTGTAGTTACACAGTGCCGTGTGACTAAAGCATAGAGCTTTACCAGTATGACAATTAGTAGTTTCTTGCTTTCTAAAAATTTCAGTCCTAAAATGGCAGGATTTATTTATTTATTTGTCAGTACCTGGGAGCAAACTCAGAATCTTGTACTTACCAAGCAGGTGCAGCATCCCTGCTGTGCTACATCCCCAGATCACAAGATTCAAAGACACAGGACAAATTAAAATACTGATGCTTCCAGAACACTAAGAATACCTCTCCTTAAAACAAAGAGCACAGAGCAGACAAAAATCAAAACTTCAGGCCTGTGTTCTGAACTTACATGTTTAAACTATCCGTCCTCAAATTCATTACAGTATGGTTTGGGAAATTTAGAAGCAAAAGCTGTTTCCACCTGTATTTAAATTTGTATTTAAATAATTAGGAAAATGAGTCAAAATGTACAATAAAGCTATGTTATTCACAGAGGAAGAGTGTTTCTTTCTGTATGAATATGGCTGCGACGATTGTGGCTTGTGTTCTGTGGAAATCAGTGATATGTGGGGTTGGGAGGCAAGATGCTGACATATGTTGATACTTAGTAGATCACCCCATGTTCTCTGCTTGGAGAAATTGTGAGAAAAACTGCTCTCTATCCTTTGCCAGCATTTTGCCTCTTTTTATATGAATCTCAGCTGAATTGAACAATTTCTCTACTTTATTCAAAATAATGCTCCTCTTTGTATTCACTTGGTTTACAACTTGAGGCCATTCAGTTTTTGTAACTACAGAACTGGGACTGTCTTGAATGATTTATGCACAGTTGCAGATTGGCCAAAAAGAACCCAGATCCACTAAGTGATTAACACTTTGTTTTAAGGTGCAGTTGTCCTTCTTGGAACTTCAACGATGCTAAAGGGAGAAGGAGATGAAGCTTATTTTCATTCTGAAAGTTGAATGGATCTTATTAATTACATTGCCTTACATTTCAAATTGCTTCAAGGATGATTCTGCACAAGACAAATACATGAAGAACGAAGTCATGCCACTATGTTTTCAATGTGGTGATAATCTTGATCTCAGGGTGAAGCCAGAGGGAATTATGTGCTGTCCCAGTTCAGTTTGTGCTGTAAGAGATTGCATTTAATCAGATGTGTGAGTTTAACCCAGGTAGCATTCAGATGGTAGAATTAGTTTTAAGAACTCTAGAATTTCATTTCCTTTTAATGCTTAGGAAATCAAAATTGCTTTATGTTTCCTCTTATTGATTAAATTAATTGTCCCGAAGTTTAAAATAGAAGAACCTGAGACGCAAGTTAGAAGATGGGAAAATCTTTGGATATAATCCTGTCATTCAACAAGCATTTAATGAGTTCACATTAACAGTCATTTTATTCTTTTTTAATATTCCACCTCTTCTTCATGTCTACCCACATGTATGCACACACCACACACTTCTTTGTGTTTCTATTTGTCTTTACTTCTTTTCTTTTCTTGCCATCCCGAAGATATCATGACATAATTAGAAAAATGCTTTTTTTCATAGAGGATGAGTTACACTTGTTCCAAGACACATATGTGTTAGACATACCTAGAAAGTGTCTTGCCTTCAGTGAATTTTGCAAAAGTTGTAAGGAGTGACAACATCCATAGAAAAATTTGCCTGAAACTTTTGAGGTTATCTATTTCTGATAGATAAAGCAAAGCAAGAAAGAAATCTCCTGTGAATTGAAATAAAACCTATTGTTTATGAGTATCATTACCAGTGGCCAGTACAAGCAAAGTCCTAAATGTTTAAAAAATGCAACATCATATTATATTATTAATTAAATAATAATGTTAGCATATTTATTAAATGCTATAGCATTAGTGTATTTATTAAATATTAATATTTGATGTTGGAATATTAAATTGAATATTTAAAGGTTAAAGAGCTCTCTCCCACTTTTATCAGTTGGAAATTTCTTTCCATTTAGCTTCAACAGTTTTCCAGTCATATCTTGGCTCTTTGTATTTCCTTTGTAATAATTGCTTTTCAACTCAAAATTTATTTGGTTACAGACTAGTGATTTGCTATTAAAATGCAGGAGAGGACCTTGACTAGTCTAGCAGAATGGTTCTTGTCTCACCATGAGATCCATTAATTTTATTCAGTCCTCAGCCCTCCTCAAATGACTGCTCATATCTGCAGCCATATCCCTGGTTCTTGGCCCATATCAATAACTACTTCATTTTTCTCTTATCTATTCATTTTAAGGGCAGATACTGTGTTTTGTTACTTCTGAAATTTGAAAAGTAAAGTAGATGAATTGCTCCAAGATAGTGGGCTTCGTGGCACATACCTGTTATCCTAACAGGGGTCAAAAGCACATTAAAAATACTGTAATATATGGAAAGCACTTCTCTCCCCCAGTAATCTTTTTACATATTGTCATCTGCTAGCAATATTGTCATCCCTGTGTCTGTCTGTTACTAACCTATAAAATATCTTATTAAACTTTGGTAAGGTTATGTCTAGACTTCTGGCTCCTTTTTCTCACCTTTTCTTTTTTAAAATCTACTATTACTTTTCCTCTTGTCCTGAGGATCATTTTATATTGTGTCTGCTATTATATGTTGTTCAACCTCTAATTTTTTTTTCTGCATAATTGAAAAGTCTCAGTATGCATCAAAGCCCCATTACTAAACCACCAAGTACCATTGCAAGGCTGCAACTATAGTCCAGGCAAGATGGTCCCTTGCCTTGGCCCTCAGTGGTTTAGAAAGCCTTGCTCCATCCCTATAGGGTTGTATTTATCCCCATAATTTGAGAAGTTGGTTTGCACTGGAATGGAAACCGCCTAAGGGATAGAAGTTGGTGATCCTGTTCACTGCTGTCCTGCAGCATCCAGAGCATAACTGTCACTTAGTAGCCATTCAATTTGCATTTCTGGAATGAACACAAATAAACAGAAGAACCTCGAGGATGGGGAATGATTATGGCTGCTTCAGTTGGATGAAACTTATATTTTCCCTCTCATGACTATCTTAGTAGTAAAGAAGAAAAGGCGGGTAACAAATTTAAAAGGTGATTTTTAGAATGTATAAAAATTAATGGGATAGTTTAAGGTGGAGGGTTGACCTTAATTCTCTGAAACTGAGTAATGTAAGAAGAGCAGTAATGCTCTGTGTTTTTCCACAATATCTAGCAAGACTAAATTGATAACATATATTTCTAAAACTTTGGCTCTCAGAGAAGACCAACTCAACAGAAAATTTTATGGGAGAGTAAAGCTTTTCAGTTTGGCCTGCGCTGCCTCTTGTGACACTGTTCTAAATGTACACACAGCATTTATTGCAGAACTTCTTTCTAAATAACCTTTCAGAAATTATGATTCCCTGTGCTCTTGACCAGATGCATTCTAGTAACACAAACCTTTGATGTTTACAGTTATTAAATAGGTTTAAAACTCTGGTTCAAAGCAAGTCAAATAAAAATTTTCTAGCAAATAAAGCCTAGTGCTTTATATTGTTCACAAATAACTCTCTGAATTATGTAAGATTTGCTTTTTCCTTTAAAACAAATGATTTAATCTCACTGTTTAATAACTCATAGTTATGTTACTAAATAGAACAAAACATAAAGAATAAAATACATTTGTCTAAACGTGTTTTTTACTATGTTCATTTTTTATCCTTTACTGATTTCCTCTGGGAGGAGAGATGGAGGGGTTTGAGGTGGAGGGCACTGCAGTTGAACCCGCGGCCTAGCACATGCTTGGCTAGTGCTTTCTAGTGAACATATATCCTCAGCCTTTTCTGTTTTATTTTTCAGAAAGCCTCATTAAGTTACTCAGACTGACCTAGATCCTTCCACACCCTTGCATCACTTTACTTATTAATTAGGTTACATATATGTCCCCACACGTGGCAATTCTGACTCCTTGACCAGAGCTCTAGAATATTTCTTAAATATGTCACCTTCTGATTTTAGATCTTGGGAAATGGATATCATTACTAAGATATACTTAATTCAGATTTTCTTTTCAATCAAGGTATCTCAGTCTATTTTGTTTTCAAAGTCAGAAAACAGTAGGGAAATATTTTCATCTTTTTTTCCCCCAATTTTGTCAAACATAGTATAAAAAGATGTAAAATATGGAGTCAGAAGTATTTTATTTGCTGAGAACTGCTTCCTTCAAATCACTAAATGAGTAGCAAAATTTACTACATGGCATTCTAAATATTTGTCTTGCATTTTCACAGAATCAGTGAAAATCATTTATCAGCCTCACCTCTTTCTTGCTTTGAACAAACTTGTTATTCTTAGTCAAACTAGAGAGC
>PVIR01000280.1:161033-205866 GCA_004026965.1 Petromus typicus
ATACTGGGCGTGGAGACCCACACCCAGCAGCAACCAGTACCACATACCACAGTGCCGGGCGTGGTGGCTCACGCCTGTAATCCCAGCACTCGGGAGGCAGAGGCAGGAGGATTGTGATGTGAGTTGGAGGCTGAGCTCAGGGCCAGCCTGAACCACAAAGCGAGACCCTGTCTCAAAAAACCTAAAAAAAAAAAAAAAACTAGAGAGCGGGATCATGTAGATGAAACGTCAAAGGTACCAAAGAGTATATTGCTTTTAGAGTCCTTCATTTTGTAGATAAAAGAAAAAAGCCCACAAGGATCACAGAGGTAACTGAAGGCAAATCTAAAATAATGACTGAACTCCCCAAATTCCAACTTCTTTTTGTTATCTTACTCTTCTCAATATTTAAGACTTGTTTCAACATAACCTAAGGCCATCTGAGAGACTGTCTAAACCACTTTTTCTTATTACTATCTTCTAAAAAGTGTTTTAACTTAAGGTCAGATTTTAAGTTGTTGTTTTCTTACATGAAATAGTAATTAACCAGTGGAACATAATTTTAAAAATTAATTTGTTTGCATAACACATTCCCTATGATTCACCCTGTGGTTTTGGGTGGCTCATGTTGCTGTTCCCAGGTAGGAGGGTTGTCGGCTGAAGCCTAATTTGGCAGATTTAGTCAGATCCTACCTAAAAACAGCCAAAAATGTGCAATGTCAAGTTGGACATGGTAACATATACTGCAATAATCTTCAGTGAGTTTGAGGCCAGTCTGAGCTACATATTAAATTCAAGACAAAGGGCCAGGGATTTAGCTCAGTGGTTCTAGCCTCTGTCTGGCAAGCACAAAGTCCCAAGTTCTATAGACAGTAACCACAGTGTTGGGTATGGTGGCTTATACCTATAATCCCAGCACTTGGGAGGCAGAGGCAAGAGGATTGCTGTGAGTTTGAAGATGGCCTGGGCTACATAGTGAGTTCTGTCCCAGTATGAACTACAAAGAGAGACCCTGTCTCAAAAAAAAAAGAAAGAAAGAAAATAAAAAAGAAAGAGAGAAAGAAAGAAATTCAAGAGAAGTCTAGCCCATGGAGTGCTCTCAAAAAGAGAAAAACAGAAAACAAAACAACCCCCCAACCCAAGATCAAAAAAGCATGCTATGAAAGTGCCTCTTTTCCAAAATCTCTAGTTTCCCTTCCATAAAGCAGCCACTGTTACCAGATTTTATTGTGTAATTTACATTTCAGAGAGATGTAAAACTTAATATCCTTTGTTGACTCACTCTTTCGTTCTTTCTTTCTTTCTTTTTTACTTTATACTATATCACACATGTAGTATGATGTAGTCAGTACATCAAATCCACTTCATTTTCTTTTATGGCTGTTTTGCACTCTTTTATATTAGGCATTATTTTATTCCCAGTCAAACTGGATAATAAAATTGTGCCGGCAAAACTTCAAAGCTAGGAAAAAAAAAAAAAAAGATTATCTGCCTTCTCTCATTTTATAGCAAAATAAAAAGAGGCCCGTGAAGATTGCCTAGGTAACTGATGACAAATCTGAGGTGACTAAGCTCTCCAAATCCATCTGCATGTGTAAATAAATAGGTAGGATGTGCTTCTAAAAGTAGAATTGCTTGTTTTGTCACTTTTGTAGATTTTGCCTGATTTCTACTCCATAGAGTTGTATAAATTTATTTTCTTCTCACCATTTTCCAAGGCCATCACAGACAGTGTTATGCACATTTAGATTATAAATCTTAAAGATGAAAAGTGATACCTAGTTTAATTTTAGTTTGCTCTTATCTTTAAATGCGTATCAGGTTTTGTGTCAATATAATGAAACATCTGACACAGGCTACTTTAAAAAGAGATTTCTGCAGTTCAGTTTGGTAGGTTCCAAGTTGGAGATATGTAGTCAGCCAAGAGAATGGGATGAGGCGTGGGGACTGGTGAGAGTGTCAGATGGCGGCTTGTGGTGAGAGCACGAGTAGGAACAGGTGCAAAAATAAGGCAGAGACAGAGAAGGAGGGCACTAGGGTCCCACACATCTCCTCAAAGTGTACCCCCACCCATCAAGGAACTCCTCTTACAGGTTTACCATCTCCCAATACTACCACCCAAGAGATTACAACCCTGTGGGCAAGAACTATATTTAAACCATAGCAATATTGATGCACACAAACACATCTTGATATGCTTAAGCTTGATTTGCCTTTCTAGAGATTTTTATACTTCTGTATTTTGCCCATTTCCTATTGAGTTATTTACTTACATGAATAATTATTCATGACTGCATAGAAACCTCTGATATAATAGAACAATAGCCTTATGTCTGCAGTGGGAGCTGTCAACTTTGCTCAGTTTGTCTTTTAATCTTGCTTTTGATTATTTTGGTAGATAAATTTATACATTTTTCCAAATCAACTTGGAAATTCATATTCCATTTTGATAAATGTCTTCTCTAAGATTATTTTTTAAAATATAGGAACTATGTATTTCTTACAGTATTTTTATGGTTTCATTTCTTTATCTTTGTAGTATTGGGGATTGAATGCAGAGCCTTTTCACTGAGCAATACACTCAGCCTTGTTTCTTAATTTCAGACATGATTTCCTTGGTTGCTAAGTTGCCCAGGCTGGGCTTGAGCTTGAGGTCCTCCTACCTCAGTTTTTCTGATTCCTGGCCTTATTGGCATGCACCACCACACCAGGTTTTTACATTCAAATATCTGACTTATTTGAAATTGGTCTCAATCTCTTTCATGAGAATGTCCTCAACTTTCTTTTTCCCATTGGTGGTTATTCCAGTGGCATAGTTTATTAAGTAATTTGGATTTTTTATTGATTTAGAATAGCACTATTTTTATATGTTTTGGCTAAATGTCTTTATTTTTCATTTCATTTCTTTGTTATATCTGTAGACATTTGGTACCTGTATATATTCTGATTATTAGCTGTTATATACTTTATAAAATAACTGATTTCTTCTTTGCAAAGGATACATTTCAAGAGTAATTTTATAGTTTGTTTCTCATTTATATTTCTGCAATAATTTGTAGTCAATATTCATATAGTAACATCTTGTTTTTATCCTGTTGATTAATTAGTTGGTCCATGTGTAGTATTAAAAAGTTGGCAAATTAAAAAATAATGACACATGGGCTGGGGATTTAGCTCTGTGGTTCCAGTGCCTGCCTTGCAAGCTCAAGGGCCTGGGTTTAATCCCCAGTAACCACATGCAACAATGCTGGGCATGGAGACTCATGCCCAGCAGCAATCAGTACCACATACCACAGTGCCAGGCATGAGTGGCACTCTGGAGGCAGAGGCAGGATTGCTGAGTTAGAGGCTTGCGTGGGCTACATAGTGAGCTCAGGGCCAGCCTGAACTACAAAGCGAAACCCTGTCTCAAATAATAATAATAATAATAATAATAATAATAATAATAATAATAATAATAATAATAATGACACATATGTTTAGCTGAGATTTGGGGAGCACGTTTCCCATAATTATCATTTATGTATTTTGCTTGGTGATTGAAATCTGACAAAAGAGGACATCATTGGACAAAGGTTTTAAGGAGCAAAGGAATTGCAGAGTAGAAGAGGTCTGTGAGGGCGTGTCCATAAAGCCTGGTGACAAGTGCACACTAAAGTCAGTGGTGGGGAGATGATTTCACGGGGCCTGTCATTTCACACTGGTTCATGGCAGTTTGTCAATGTGTAGGAAATGGAACTTTCAGAAGGAAGTTAAGCTAGTGAGGGAAAGCATATGATTTTTCTCTCCTCCAGGGCAGACTGTAGTTGTATGAAAATGATTTTAAAGTATCCTTTCCTTGCAATGGGCTTTGTGGCAAGAAATGAAATCTGCATAATGTATTATATCTGAGCTTAAAGAACTCAAGTTGTTAAGGAACTCAAGGGCAGACATATGGACAATGGTTTTAAAATGTCAATACAGTTTTTCCAGTTATAGAAACCTTCTGACCCAAAGGTGATTTTCTTGTTCTCCAAAAAATATAAGGCGATAGACTCACACTCATAAAGCATCAAGGCAAAATACACAGTATTTGACACCAGAAAAAAAACTTGGACTTTTTTGAGCGCTGCAGCTCAAAAAAGTTTGTGTATGAGTCCTGGGAGACGTGTCTGCTTGTGTCACGGCGAGAACAGTTATCCACTCCCACTCCATTGTAAACTGTCCTGATCGCTGTGGAAGTTTATCTGTGTAGTCCGTGCTGGGGGACATTTGAGACTTTCCAGTTTGTGCACAGGAATGTGTCGGCAGGTTGGGATTTATGAAGACTCCTTGGGAAAGGACATCGCCAGTATAAAATTAGCTTTGAGAAGAGTTCTGCCTGAACAGATCTGCAGACTTCTTTTATCAAACATGCAAATTTGACCTAGTTCAACTTTATTGGAAAGAGACTTGCTGATGGCAATGCAGGACAAGGACTACAAATACAAGTTACGTAGTCAAATTTGTCATAAATGGTGTAAACAGTACAGTCAAAGGGCCTGTGTCAATTGTAACTGAAGGGGTTAATTATATTTTTATGAAATGGAAAATGAAAAAGTACTTGGTGAATTTCTCTGGTAAAACATGAGCCCTTCAAAATTAAAGATACTTCCTTCTCGTCTTTGTATTTCTAGTACAATACGTGGCACTTCATTCTTAATGAATAAATAAATGAATGAAACACATTTTTTATAAGACGATTTAACCTGAAGTGGTTAAAATGTTTCTTGGAAGTAGGTAACGTACATACATGACTATACATGCTGCCGGACTTTGATTGAAAAGGATACTTTAGTATTCCTTTTCCTCTGGAAATCCTTGAATTGTTTAGTCAAGAGAGATACTGAAATCTGTCTCTATAGAATTATAATAGAGAACTACAAAGACTCCCCCAGCCCAATTTTTCATTCCTTTTGTAGGAAGTAGGGACAAATAGCTGAATAAAACATCTGTGACTAAATTTGCTATCTCTAGGAGATATCAATCAAAGAAATATTTAGGAACAAATTAAAGAATTCTACCAGGGCTCACACTACCTTTGAAACACCTCCTTTAAACTAGAACATGCTGATTCATATACTTACATGATGATGACATATAAAAATGTATATATGTATATATATGTGCATATATATATATGTGTGTGTGTGTGTGTGTGTGTGTGTGTGTGTGTGTATGTGTATATACATACATACATCCCCATATTTAGCCCTACCATAGGGTACAGATTCTATAGTACATTTGGCATTATCAGTCTCTTTGCTTAGGAACAAGTCATGTTTGTGTTAGGGTTTTTCTTAAAGGTGGCAGGGTTGAGTGGACAAGAAGCTTGGGGCTCCGGAAATTGAGTGCCTTCTCCAATTTTGTGCCAGTGATAAGACAAAGGCTTTAGGTTTCTGATTCACTGAATATGCTTTCTCATCACACTGTAGCTTATAGAAAGCTAAAGCTTTTTAAAATATGTGCTCCTAAGGCATTTGGTCTCAAGATGTTTTTAAATTTGATATATGATCACACAACACTTAGAAATTGGATGCAGAGATGTTAGGGACACATGGCTGAAATCCAGTCTGTTTCAGTACATGAAGTTTTTCTAGAAGATGTTATTGGTTCACTTACATGCTGCCTGTGGTGCTGTACCGCATGGCAGAATGAGAAAGTGCATCAGGCACGATGTGAGTTGAAAAGCCTGACATTTAGTATTTGAACAGAAAAGTTTGCCTTGGCATAAAGAGTGACAAGTACCTTAAAAATTAGCATTGTCATGCTCTCTGAAGAAGCTGAAAACCTAGATTGTTGTTGAGAGGTAAGAATTATCTGTCTCCAAAATAGATATGCATTGAATTTGCATGCACTAAAAATGAACAAGTACTGCATTTCTGGGACATCACTGAGCTCCTAGTCTGAGATTTTAGTCACCACTGTGCAGCCTATGACTTAACTCACATTGACTCCAAATGGGAAATGCTTTGGACTATCATTTATGTGATGTTCACTCTGATGGAACTTGAACGGTCACCAAATGTTCGTCCTCTTGGCAGGTGGAATGGATCCAACAGCAAGTGGTAAAGAAGCGGACAAAGAGGGATTATGACCTCAGTCGTGCCCAGTCTACCTACTTCAACGATCCCAAGTGGCCCAGCATGTGGTACATGGTAAGCTAAGCCTGGGCTGGAGCCATGCCAGCCTGTCTTGTGTCATCCCATCCTGTGTTGTGTGGAGAAAATTTGTTGGCACTGGGAGACACAGAAATAGTGACTAGAGATATGTTTCTGTTACAAGATTCACCATATAGGATTAGTTAATGGCTCATGATGTCTTCTGGAAATAGCTCTTTGGCTGTAAGGAGAAAGAGAAAGGAGCTGTTCACAGAAACCCCATTTGGGAGAACACACTTTAGATGGTAGCTCCTAATTTGGATCAGGGGACAGGAATCTATACTAAGGTCCGGACACCCTGAGATGAGCCTGTAATTGTGCTTAGAAATTGTTAAAATGACTTTGCTGAGGAGAAATAAACTCCTGACTGTGTCATCTCATGTGTGCCCTCTCCCTGTGGATATACATTTTTCATTCATAATGAAAATATTTTCATTTGAGTTCAGTGGCTCAAATGAAAGATTTTTCAGTGAGAGAGATTTTCTTAACATGTTGGGAAGAGTGATCGGCCAGTTCATTTGACACTGCCTTCTCTGAAAATGAACTTTTCTAGTCTTAGGTTTTAACTACATGATTACTGAGAAATGGATTAAAATATATTACTGTGCTACATCCCCAGCCCTCTTTTTTTTTTTTTTTTTTCATTTTGAGACAAAGTCTTGCAAAGTTGCCTAGGCTGTCCTTGAATTTGTGATCCTCCTGCCTCAATGTCCTAAGTGGCTGGAATTATAGGCCTTTGCCTTCAATATCTGGGGTATGACTTACTCATAATCATAAAATTCAGATGCCAACACTATAATCTCCAAAATGTTTTTTTTTTTTTTTTTACTGTTTCTCTTTCTTGAAAATTTTTACTCTGACATTGCCAAAATATTTTCAGCTATGGTGCGGCCTTTTGTAATCTCTGTCCCTAATTTGCCACAAAATATCTCCAAACTGATAGAAGAACGCAGCTCTATAGCATCTCCCCTGTCTGCCCTTGCCTGTCCTGGCTCCTTGCCTTGTATTTGTCCACAGAGGACTCTCCCTGCCTGCAGTCAGGATTCTCTCGCTTGTCCGGGACCACAGCCACACTGAGTGCTCCAGAAACCTGCCACCCCTGCCCGTGTTTGTTCTTCTGCTGGCGCCAGGCCACATCTGTACTGCCTGTTGCATTCACTACTTGATACTATTTTAATCGAGTTGTTAATACTGTTCAAAATCTCCTCTAGATGAGGGATTTGAAGGTAGTCTCTACATTTTGACTCAGCCTCTTGCAACACTTACTAACAGCCTGTGCCTATCAGGAGGCGAGCTACTGCAGCGGATAGGCCTTCTAAATCCTTCTCTCTTGTCCTTGCCTAGAAATAGGAAGTTGTGGAAGGATTTTAGACTGTAAACACAATTTTACACAGAAAGCTCTGTCATGTTTAAGGAGAAAGAAAAGGAGACATAAAGCTAAATGCAGGGCAAGGTGGGAATCAAGACATCTTTGAGTAAGATTCACTTATGGGACAATAAGACACATGACAGCTTATAAAAGCAAGGCAGAGCAAGCCACAAAAGAAGGCACTGGAGCAAATGTTGGCAGGAGCTAAGCAGTTTCAACTGCACTGGCAAAATGATGAGAATGTAATGGGATTAAAAGTAGGATGGGGCAGTTGTGCTTCTCAAGCTCTGTTTATATGACCAGGATGAAGGGACAACTCCCTTGCTTTACATTTCTTCTCACAGGAAAAGCCAAGCTGCTGTCCATGCATGTCCCGCTGGAGGGTGGAAATCTATGGCAATTTCCCTGCTAGTCTCATCACGCTGCCACATGATGGTCACATGTGGCCATGGCCACAGCAATAGATCGAAGGTTTTAGTGGCTACCTCCCAGACAGTCATTTGTTTCACTGCAACTGGATTTTGCTTGGTTCATATAAAATGCTGGAAGTTTTTCAACACATGCTTGATAACAATTCAAACAGGTAACATTTACTGAACACTTGCTCTAAGCCGGGTACTAAGTACTTTATGAGTATTTTTCTGGTTCAGTGCAACTAGGAGTATGTGTTAATATTGGCCCCGTTTATAAGTGTGAGGGACCTGAAACCTATGAAGCTTAGATAATGTGCCTCAGTTCACCCATCCAGAAGTGACATGGCAGAGATGCTACAGTAGACAGGTTGATGCCAGAGTTCATCAGAAGAGCACAGTGTCCTATCCCTATCTTACTGCTGCCCACAGCACTCTCTGAAAGACAATCCTGGGCCGGGTATCTAGCTCAATGATTCCAGAGCCTGCCTTACAAGTGCAAGGTCTGGAGTTTGATCCCCGGTAACCACATACCACAATGGCAGGTGTGCAGAGTCATGCCTAGCAGCAATCAGTACCACATACCACAATGCCGGGCGTCATGGCTCATGCCTGTTATTCTAGCACTTGGGAGGCAGAGGCAGGAGGATTACTTTTAGTTTGAGGCTCTTCTGGGCTACATAGTGAGCTCAGGCCCAGCTTGAGACTCTGTCTCAAAAAGTGAGACTCTGTCTCAAAAAAAAAACTAAAACAAAACAAAATGAAAGACAGTCCTGGCCATTAGGAACTTCTCTTTATACAGAGGTGACTGAGTTACAAGGTGGACAGGCAGGTGCCATGTAAGATCAACACAGTATCTTTGGGCAACCAAAGCACTTGAAAGATTGCTCTAAGATGATTGCATTTCCCCTAACCAAGGAGTGGAAATCGGTTAGATGCCTCACATTTCCCTGTTGGGAATAGCATGACAGAATGAGAGGTGGGACTCCCAAATCTGTAGACCTGGATTCAGTGTGTATTACTTCTCTCTTTCTGTGTAATAAAATACCACAGGGGGAGGATTTTTGTTTTGGTAACTGGGGATTGAACTAGGACTTGTGCACTAAACTACATCTCCAGCTCTTTTTATTTTAAAGAAGGCTTTAGTGACTCAAGTTTGTGATCCTCCTACCTCAGACTGTCCAATGATGATGGATTACTGATGTGTGATACCATCCTGTCTCGAACTTGGTTCTCAAAAAAAATTGTTATCTACTAGACTCTGGAGCAAGAATTCCAACAGAACCTAGTGGTGATGGCTCTTCTCTTGTCTGAAGTGTCTGACAACTCAGCTGAAAGACTGCAGAGCCTGGTGAAAATGGGAAAACCTACTCGGCCTTGTCTCGTGGCTGGCACTTTCTTTCCTGTCTGTGTGGGTCTTGCCTCAGTGCTGCTTGACTGTCTGTTTGACAGGGTCCTGGCATGTGATCTGAGAAATCATGCAGGAAATGGTGATGTCTTTTATGAGGCAGTTGCTCTATCATTTTCTATTAGTCTTTGAGGCCAGTACAGATTCTGTGTAAAAAAAAGGTACAGCAGGTCACGTGTGCTAGGAGGCAAGGAATTTTGAGGCTGACTGTCACAGATTAATGACATTTTGCATGAGAAACCTCTAGCACAGAGCTTGACACGAGAATACCTTCAGTAAATCAGAACTCTTATTACTTTGCTTTGACTGCTTAGCTGTCATACACGCTGCTGTCTTTTTAATCTCTTTTAAGTTGCTACTGGTCACAGAAAGAAATGTTCTTTGGAGCACTCTTTGGGGGCCCATCAGCAACACAGAAGAATCACACTGTTCATTTCCCTCTTCTTCCTTCTCCTGAGCCCTGGCCCTGCTGTGGTTTCTGAAGGCTGCTTGTTGAGTCGCCATAGGCCCTGCCTCCAGCTTGTTAGCATGGGCTTGCTCCTGTCGGTCCATATTTATCACGGGAGGATGGAGATTAAAGAATGGCATGAAGTGTGCCCGAGTGTCTCTTTTAATTAATTTCAAAGCTTTGTCCATGTCACGCCTCCCCTTGGAAACCAGTGTGAAAAATCATTATGTCTAGCCTTGAGGCTTGGGCAGTGTGTTCAGGGAAAGGTACGCTTATGAGGGTCTGTTATAGACATGATGGCTGTGTAATTCCTCTGCGGTCTTGTCGTACTGTGCTCCAGGAGTTGAGGGCCCAACTCTTAGAAACACAACTCAGGTCTCATTGCATCGACAAGCTTGTCCTTCTGTTCTTTGTCACACCTGGAGCTGTGCAGTGGGAGTTTAGAAAGCCGTGCTTTGTGCCTCCTAAGATCAGTAAAGTGGAGGAGAAGTAGGCACGAAAGCAGCCCCTTGGGCAGGAGATGCCTGTCTGGAAGCTTCTCTGGGGTCATCTAACCACTGTATGTTTGGCTGTGGTTTTTGTTTGCAGGATTGATTCTTTATGTTTTGGAATGAAAGGATTCCCAGACAGTGGGATTAATCTGGATTCTCTGGGCAATTTCAGTGTGTAATATGTGGTGAATGATCAATAAATGTTAATTGCGTAAACGAATGAGCAAATCTGTGATTACTTCCATAGTAGAAAAATAATTGTTCACATTTAATGAGCGTTCAGTATGTGTCAAGCATCTTGCCAAACTCTTTTATGTAGTGTCTTAGTGCCTGTGTTCCAGTGAGTTAGGGAGTATTATTACCTTCATTTTATAGATGAGGAAATTAAATTTTCGGGAGGTTCAGTAACTTATGCAAGGTCACCCCATTCATCATGGGCAAACCCAAACTATTCTTCACTCAGAGACTTAGGATTTCATTGTCTACATCTGTGATTCTAGAACTAACAGGCAATAGAGATGGTTGGAGGGATTTTTTTTTTTTTTTTTTTTTTTTTTTGAGACAGGGTCTCGCTTTGTAGTTCAGACTGGCCCTGAGCTCAGCCTCAAACTCACATCACAGCAATTCTCCTGCCTCTGCCTCCTGAGTGCTGAGATTACAGGCATGAGCCACCACACCTAGCACTGTGGTATGTGGTACTAGTTGCTGCTGGGTGTGAGTCTCCACACCCAGTACTGTGGTCTGTGGTTACTGGGGACTGAATCCTGGCCCTTGCGCTTACAAGACAGGTGCTGGAACCACTGAGCTAAATCCCCGGCCCTTGGAGGTTTTTTAAAAAGATTGCTGCTTGTCCTCCATCTCCTTCCACCCCCACTCCCACTCCTCACAGAGTTTGGGAATTTGCATTTCTAACAAGATCTCCATTAATACTGATTCTGTGGTCCAGAAATCCCCTTAAGAATCCACCACTTTGGGCCAAGGATATAGCTCAGTGGTTCCGGCGCCTGTCTTGCAAGCGCAAGGACCCGGGTTCAATCCCCGGTAACCACATAACAATACTGGGTGTGGAGACTCACCCCAGCGGCAACCAATACCATATACCACAGTGCCGGGCGTGGTGGCTCACGCCTGTAATCCCAGCACTTGGGAGGCAGAGGCAGGAGGATTGCTGTGATGTGAGTTGGAGGCTGAACTCAGGGCCAGCCTGAACCACAAAGCAAGACCCTGTCTCAAAAAAAAAAAAAAAAAAAGAATCCACCACTTTGCCATACTTTAAGCACCAGATTCCATGAGCAGTTACCAGACAGAGGAAGAAAACAGGCTTTGAAACTCATAGGCCATTTCAAAGCATATTTACCCAATTTAACTTTTTCTTGATCTTACTATAACTTTGTTTTTCTGACTGCATTTTCTCTTGGGGAAGCTAGCAGCTGTAGTTCGAGAAACTATTTTCACTGTACCCACCCTGATGGAAAGTATACTTGCCTTACTTATTGTTTTCAAGCTTTGCCAACAACGAAGGACATCTCATAAGAAAGGTCATGAAGATTTGGTCCAGTTGCCTCTGGCAATTTAATGTAATAGAACTGGTTTTAACACACTTAGCTAATGCAGTGCACTATTTCTACACTACTAAAGAAAATCCAGTTGGACTCCAAAAACTACTAGGTAAATTAAAATTCTTCCTCAAGTACCTGAAAATGTCAATACAGCTATATCCGGAAGTTGATGTTTAAAATTATTGTTACAAAAGATTTAAGACATAAAAGAAGTTTAAAGAATGCCACACATGTCTGTCCATATAATTGAAAGCACCTGTGATCCTGGTCTTTCTAATCACCTTCCATCCTCCAGGACCATCACAGAGGAAGAGTTCACTGTACGTGGTGGCAGTTCTTACTCATAGGCAGGTAATTAATTCTCTTTGTGGGAGGTATGATCCAATGCAAGCTAGATGTACATTCACTTAAATCATTGTTAGATACATGTTCGTTCATGGATTTCAATAGTAGGGCTCTTGAAGAACAGGCTCAAAGAAGACTACTTGGAAATAATCTTAGCTGAAAATGTTAATTTAATAGAGAAGCTCTTACTGCTTTATGCACATAAATATTTTATTGCTTAAGAAAACTGGTATACCATTTCTTATATAGTGGTTAAGATCTAATGAGGATTTTAGAGAGAGCCATAGGAAATAACTTTAAAAATTATTTTTCTATGTTCTGGAAGCAAGCTTAGTTCAATTTTAGTATATGTGCTGCTGAAGTGAGCACAGCAGGCTCAGTTCAAAAGAAAAATTAGGAAAGAAGGAAAAGGGAAAGGTTTATCCCTGGGAGGGCATGGAATTATTGTTAGAAGAAAAAAGTTCCACTATTCTATTGCCCTGTGAAGTGACTGCAGATAATGTGTTCTGTATTTCCACAAAGCTAGAAGAAAGGGTTTGGAATATTTTGCCATGAAAAAATGATAAATGTTTGAGGTTATGTTGAAATATCGCATAGTACTCACTTCATAAATGTGTACAATTTTCACGTGTCAGTTAAAAAATAAAGTGGATAATAATTTGAAGTACAGAAAGTGAGAGAATAAAAAGTGAGAAGTACTCAGATTTTGCTTTTTGACTCTCAGGTAGAAATGAGCATCGCCGGTACTCTTGACTAACCATCTCAGCCTAGAACTTCATGTGGTGAATGTTGGGTGGCCTGTTTAATATGCATCATTTAAAGGCAGCCTACCAAACGGGCTCTTTTTTTTCTACACTACCTCGAATTTCATGAAAGCTCTCTGGGTGGTTTTTTTGTTTTTGAGGGAAACACATCATATTTGTCGATCAGCAGAGTGAAAATTAGCTGAGTTCAGTTATGTGTGGGGGACATGTCTGCCAAAAATGATGAACTAGCTAGGATTGTAATTGCAAAAAATGATTCAAAGCCATAGTCCTTTCTCAGCCAATTGGATGATGCTCAGTAATCCAAGAGTTTGAGGCATTGCTGTTTCTGTGGTTGGCACACATTTCCCTAATGATTTATACTGTCATTTGACTCTAATAAAATCTGGTGGAGTCTGTGGCATTATTGTCCTGGCAGCTTGGAAATCATTTTTTTAAGATACCTCATTTAACTGTGTTAATTGAAAATGCAACGTGGTGGAAATCTGCAACCATGTGGCATACTCTTATGCAAACGAGAAAGAGATCTGAGAAAGGACAGGTTCCAGCTGGGCAGTAAACGGTGTCCTGGGGGGGAACTACTGGGATTTGAGTCATGGTTTGGGGGTTCTAGTGTTTACTACTAACTAGTTCTAAGACCTTTAGAACAGTTTTTTACTTCTCCTAACTTTTAGTAATTTGAAAAAGGGAGGATCTGTCTGAATTAAGGATTTCTAGAAATCATCCCAGCTTGAAATGCTAATTCCTTACAGCAAGTCATCCTGGACCTTGGGTACAGCAAGAGCACATACCATCAGCAGGCCGTTGTCTTAATCTCCAGCTAAGAGCTACCCCATAAAGTTCTGACTGCTGTGTACCATGCTGTCTTTTACTTTGCTGCTTCAAACTCAATGTGTCCCTGTGTTGGAGGGACCACCCACACTTTCAGTAAGTCACTAGCTGGGCTCACATGACTCATCACATAGTCATACTCATGTGTGTGCTTTATGTCAATGAAAGAACACGAAGCAAAATCAGCAGAAAGAAAAGGCATGTGGGATGAAGCACAGAGGAAGCCAGGCATAGGCTTCCAAGAGACTCCTCTCGTTGAAGTCACGTGGAAAGTGCCCAATAGCCCAATACTGCCCTGTGACAACACAAGTGCAGCATTGTTTGTCAGGGCCTCTTTCTAGAAACTTAGGGCTTCAGATTAGCTTTGGGAGGATGGAAAGTGTGGGAAAGAAAGAAAGAGTCAAAGAAAGTAAGTGATCCAGTATAGCTCACACTGTTTGCCCAGCAGTTGGTTTTGGGGAGCCATTCTTATGAGAGAATAGCAGGACCCCTCCCAAAGTCCAGGTTCCTAGATGCCAGTCAAAGGCCAGCTTTGCAGGTGAGCTTTTGAAAGGATCACCAGCCTGCAATGTTAAATTCCTTTCTGCACTTCTTCCAGCAAAACGTATAGTCTTTCTCCTTGAGTCTGCTCATTTTCACTGTTTTTTTCTCTTGTTGAGTAAGTGGATGCAAAATAGGATGTCATTTAGGACTCTTTTTGAAAGCCCCATCTACTGAGTTAAAAACATCCTACCTCTTCGGTACTTGGCACCTCTCCGCCATCAGTGTCTCTGTCTAAATCACTACTATCTCTCAGCCTATTGCAGTCCTTGTTTATCTGCCTTCCAGATTCTACTGCTCAACTCTGCTCAGCTTTTTATCAGTGCAGTAGCTAGAAGAGTAAACATTAAAACTCCAAAGCAACCAATTGGTCAAAGAAAATCTCTCTCTAATAATTTATTAATGCTTTTTAGTACTTATGAATAATTTTCCATTGTTTTGACAATACCGATATCCAAACTATTGCCTTTAACACTTTATATAAAGTATTAGTCAGTTTTCTCATCGGTGAGGCAACATACATGACACTAGTAAATTCAAAGATGGGAGTTTTTGGCTCTTAATTTCAGAGAATTCTTTCCCTAATTGTCTGGGTCTGAGATAGAAATAGCAGAGTGAAAGGACCAAGACAAGGAAGCTGCTCAACGCCCCGCAGCCAGGAAGCAGAGACAGGAAGTAGCTGGAAACAACAATTTATCCTTCCAGGTCTCATGTACCTAACAACCCACCTTTTCCAACCAGTGTCTCTCCCAGCAGCATTCTCAGCTATAAGCTTATCAATGTATTAATTAGCAGATGAGAATAGCACCTCCCTGGTCCAGCCATCTTCCCAGAACTCCACCTCTGACACATGACATGAAACCTTTGAGGACATTTTAGGTCTATTTCTTAACACATGGGTTGTCCTCTACCCACCTCTCCAAATACATTGCACAAAATTTTCTGCCTTCAGCTTAAAGGCTGTATTTTTCTTTCTAGAACCCAATAAGTATGGTCTTCCCCTTCCTGACTCTTTTCTCCTACTTGCCCCCTGTATGCTCCCCCCCTGCCCTTTCCCTGGTTAATTCTGTCACTCTCTTGAGGTTGCTCTAATGGCTTCCTTCTGACGTATTTACCGAATCTTTGTGCACATCACTTTTGTTCATGTTTAGCACAATTAAAAATTTCCATCTCGAGATCCAGTGATAACTGCCCTTTCCATCAGATAAAGTACATGAAGTATAAGAAGCATTCAGGAAAAGCTTCAGGGAATCTTCACTGCCCAAGACTGTTCCTAACACATAAGACCCTGTAGTAGTATTAATTGAATGAATATTTGGATCAGTGAAGCATGAATACATAAAAGATTATTGGTGTTGATGTTTGTACTACTTTGCATATTAGTTATATTAACTTCTGTTAGGCTTCGAGTAAGAGGTGAAATCAGGATTTTATGTTTTTTTTGTTGCCTCTCAGGAAATTATGTCTTTGTATTTTTATTTGAAAGTGCTTTTTTTGATATTTTGAATTTGCTATTGTGTACCTGAGGTGACTTTATTATTTGTTTCTTATACCTGGAGCATGTAAAACTGTGTTGCACTGTCCTTAATCACAGAAGATTGTTTCTCTGGCCTAGCTTCTGTATTTTGTTAGGGTCTGTCAGTGCTGCACGTCTTAATGCCATTCCCAACAAGATCCATTCGTACATTCAAATATAGCATACAGCCTGCTGTGATTTTGTTCCTTTCACAGTGGTGGATGGCTTCTTGAGGTAGAGAGAGTTAACTGTTTTTATGTTTCTACCATTGGTTTTCTATCCATTATTTCTCTTAGCAAAGTTTATAATAATGATGTCCTGTGGCTTATGAAGATCCACCCCTTTATGACATTTTGAGACCTGAGTCACTTTTTTGAAGAGTTTGAATCTATGGGATTGTCAAATAACTGGCCCAAAGCTATTTAGTGGGCCAAGCCCAGAATGATGAAGCTGGAATAATGTTCTTCCTTTTCAAAAAGTTTGTATTCACAGTTAGTAAAATAACACAAAACAAAGATGCTTACAAGTCCCTAGAAAAAGCAGATTTGTGTCTCATGGTGGGTCAACATGTGCTCTGTAGCCTGGGAAATCCCAACCCAGACAGAATGCCCATGAAGTACTCTTTAGTTCACACACTCACGCACTCATTCATTCACTTATATTAAGCAAAGATTTCTTTTTTTCTCAGCATTTATAGTGTCCCTAATGTCTGGAATAAAACAGCAAATAAGATGACTGTGTTACCCACATTAATAAAATTTAAGAGAAATATTTTATGCATAGAAGTTTGATTAATTTCAATCATTTTTCCAGATCAATTAATGCTAGCCCATTAAGTGTATAGAGCAGAGCCTTAATCAGAACTTGTTGATTAACTTCAAATGATTGAGGTAATTGAGACTTCATTCTCCTACAGGATGGGTGTGATGAAAGAGGGTATATTAGAAGTGTTAAATGAAACTATAACTATGGTAGTCAGAGTGCTTTCAGAATGATTCAATTAATGAGTCAATTAGGAAAATATTCACTTTTGATACCATCCAGTCCTTACAGTGCAAATTGTTATAATCTTCCAAGAATTTTTTTTTTTTTTTGAGGATTTTTGAGACAGGGTTTCGCTTTGTGGTTCAGGCTGGCCCTGAGCTCAGCCTCCAACTCACATCACAGCAATCCTCCTGCCTCTGCCTCCCAAGTGCTGGGATTACAGGTGTGAGCCACCACGCCCAGCACTGTGGTATGTGGTACTGGTTGCTGCTGGGCGTGAGTCTCCACGCCCAGTATGGTATGTGGTTACCGGGGAATCAAACCCAGGCCCTTGTGCTTGCAAGACAGGCACCGGAACCACTGAGCTAACTCCCCGGCCCCTAAGAATATTTTTGAGCAAGAGAAAACTTAGTCCACACTGGTAATTTATCTTCTCAGCTTTACTTCCAAAGAATTTTCAAAAAATGGATAACCTGGTCCATTGGGCCTCACTCTACTTGGACATACAAATCTGTTAAAGAAACAAAGTTTTCTTTTAATAAAAATTGTAGCCAAGACTTTTCTTTAATTAGTAACTCATTTTCTGTTGGAGAGCTGATAGGATTGACCCTTGAGCTCACTAAATCTGTGGTTGTCTTCTCAAACATGTTGATTCAATCTCTTTTATCAGACACCTTCTCTGAATCCTCATTTCTCGATTTACTTTTCACCCAGAAATCAGATTACTTCTAGTAATTAAGGGACAACTTGTGGGTCACTGTGTCCTTTCTCCCTGCAACTAGGTAGGGTCCTTTTAGTAAGTACTCAATAAATGTCAGTTTATGAAGTGAGGAAAGAGCCAGTCTTTTCTACTTCATCATATTTCAAATCTACAAAAGTGATTTTAGCTAGCCCTAACGTGTTGATGACTTCAGCTCTCCTCTGGTGAAAATGAAAATTCTAAAGTTATCTAAGACAATGGCATCTGGAATGCTTCTCTTCCTTAAATTTTAGTTGGCAGTGAACTTGGCCAGGAAATTAATGGAGAAAAAGGAATGATTCTTAGCAAACTAGTGATGAGAAGAAAATCAGAAAGAAGAAAATGCTTCAACTGCCTGGAGGAAGAGTAATTATCTTCACATGGGCTGCACATGTACATGAATGTGACTTTGCCAGTCTCCAGTGTAAGAAATCTTCAGTAGACCACCTCTGCCAGGGCATGGACTTGTGACTAGGTTTGTGATCTATAGTCCAAGATGCAAATGGCATGGCTGAAGGAGCTGCTGCACACCAGATGAAGTCAAATTATTATAAGACAGGTACAGTGGAACTACCAGTTCCAGGAACAGTGTTTGATTACTTAATTGCATAGGTCAGCATCAAAATTTGGTCCAGAATGCAGAATTTTTTTTTTATTGTCACAACACAGACAAACTTTCAGAAAATGCTTCTACTGATTATTCTTTTCTTGATTAGAAGAACCTGATGAAAAATGTAATTTCTCACTTTGTGCTAAAAGAAATTTGTCAGCTTGTCTCAGTGATGTCTTTTGAAATATTTACTACAAGATTTATAGAATGATATTAAAAGATAACAGAAGAAATGGAGCTTTTGTCTTCTTTCTTTCCTCTCTTGGTTTCCTGGTGAGTTGAATTTGACTCTTGTTAAAGGCCTTCTGGGATAGGAGTTCTGATCCAGACATACTAAATTAGCATGTCTGTAATACAGCAAAGAAAATTATGCCTGGGTAGCATAGACCTGTGCTCCCTTAATGACCACTTTGTACAGTTTTCTGAAACTTGGTTAAATTGGTGTCTTCAAAACTTGGTGCTTACATTTGTTACTAGTGATAGAGAAATGATTCTTTTCAGTGAACTAAAAGAAATTCAGCAAGACTCTTACTAAGTTAAGCATAGCACATCTGCAGAAAAATGTTTTCCCCTCATTCCTGTTCTGCTGAAATGCTTTATATGCACATCCTCATTTCTCTTCCATGTCTGTGGTCTGGCCCCATTGCTACACATCTGTATATACCTCACAGCACGTAGGAACACACATTATGAATATTTTTGCATTTATTGCTTATTGCAAATCAACTGATCATTAAGTTGTGGGAAAAAAACTCACAGATCATACTAGAATGAACCTGAAACTCAATTCAAATTCTTAATTCATACTCAGTACCAACCTTATATGTGTTTTGTAACCAGTAATACACTGTAGTCAGATGACCCTGTCTGTAGTGAGCAATTCCAATCAGAACACTTCCTTGGAGTGTATTTCATCAGAAATTTATGTTACTTGGTCCTAATTCTGAGTGAAAATCACATCTGATCTCTATTTCATATGCTTATACTATAAGAAGGGTAGACCTTTTTTGGAAAATTTAAAGCAAATAATAGTCAAGAGAATAATATAATGAGCACCCATGACCCCATTACCAACTTAGATAATTATCAACTCAAGGACAATCTCCTTTCATTTATTGTCCCCTCTACTGTGGTTATCTTGAAGCCAATAACACACTTTATCATGGAATGTTCTAGCTTGTATCTCTGTAAGATAAGAACCATTCTTTATTAATAAATGCATTGATTGTGTTTTACTGATTCATATACAAACTGAATCTTGATCACTTTACTATCCAATCCCATTCCACCCTCTTATCTCTCCTTATCCTCTGGTCCTGATCACATTTCCACGAACCTATCTCCCTGTTTTTAGTATCTTTCTTTCCTTTTGCTATTTAAATTATTTACCTAGTGGGGTTTTTGTATGAGAGAAATTATGCCATGTTTAACATTCTGTGTGTGATTAATTTCACTTAACATTATAGACCTGAGGTGAATTCATTTTTCCACAAATAAGTCAAATTTATCCTTTTTTATGGCTAAGTAGTACCCCATTGTAAGTAAATTGCTTATTTTCTTTATCCATTCCTCTATTTCTGGGGCTATAGGCTGCTTCCAAGATTGAGTTATCAGCTTATTCATTAATTTTACCAAATAGAGGTATTCTTCTGTGATTGTTTCAGTTATTGGCTAGAATGCATTTGTAAAGAGGTTATATACAAATCTTCCCAATTGTAAAATCTGTTCTAAAAATTTTTTTAAATGTACCTCATTAGCTTTACAATGGTATCTTTTTCTCATGCTCAAGGACACTAGCTTAATTATTATCTACTTTTTTCTCACCCTGTATCTGCCACCCTATCTCAGCATAGAAATACCACAAGTGTCATGGTTATTGCAAATTATTTAAATATTATGTAATTCTTTTTGTCTTTAAAAATATACTGATATATGTCACACAGTCAAATTAGTTGTTGCAATTACTTGCAATATTTCTCTCTTGCTCTGCAAGCAGTTTCCTTATGTCTTGACCTCTCCATTCTTCCCCTCCTTATGTTGTGTTGTGTTGTCTTTTTTGTTTTCTGTTTATTGTTAGGCCTCACATGTGCAAGGCAAATGCTCTATCACTGAGCTGCACACCCAACCCTCTCTGCAAATATTTTGAAATGGCTCTTTTGCAGCCATTTGTCTTTTCAAAGTAAATGATCTATCCTTCAAAATAAATCTTTACATATGTATTACAGAATTATATTCCTACCACACCATCATAGCTTTTTGTTTCTGCTTTCTGAGGTTTGCTTTTGCTTTTTTTGTCAACATATTTTTTGTTGATATTCTCTGTGCTACCACTAATGGGTAGAAAATATTACCATGATGCACATTGCTGTGGACATGCATATTGTACACATAATAGATAGAGGCTAGCACAACCACTTCTTCCAACAACCAGAGCCACTGGAAAAATGTATTATGCTTTTATTGTTTATGATATGGGGACTGAACCTAGGGCTCGGCGAGTGCTCTGCCACTGAGCTGCAGCCCCATCCTCATGTTTCATTTTTCCAGAGATGAAACTAACTCCACCAGGTCTGTATATAACAGCCTATAATTATTTTCCTTAATGTACCTACTTTAGAAAAGATTATGTTAAATTTGCCATTTGTTATTAGTTTGAAAGATGCAGCAAAATGAGACTAGAGCATTTTTAATTGTAGAATTTTGTCCAAAAGAGTGAGAGATTAAAGAGGTCTGTAATGAACAAACCTGATTCATTCTGGACAAGTAAAAGGGAATGTGCACCGAACAAATCATTTAAACTACTTGTCCACACTAATGAGCATTGAATTTCTTCTATCCTCCCAAGACTTGAGAACTAGGAGCTACTACAGGATGTTCAATAAAGGCATCAATTTAACATGTGACAAAAGGGAAAATGTAGGAAAGAAACAAGGAACTGTAAATCCCACAAGAAAAAAAAAGTAAATTGCTAATGATTTTACTCATTTAACAATTTATTGAGCTCCTAAATCACTGAGCTAGAGATTATGACAAATACCTGCTTTACCCATGATCAAGTCACAGTCAAAATAGAAAATAGCTAACTTTATATCTAACAGTGTAACACAGGTATGCACAAAGTCCACAAGTAAATTCAAGCATCATGATGTCGTGTAGTCTTCGGTTTGATCACATAGGCCTCATATTCCTAATATCGAAATAGATAGATGCTTGTTGAAATTAAGTGATGTAGGAGAGGATTTCTTTGCAAGCAAATGAATGATTCCCTCAAAAATTACTTCCTGTTACTTCTAAGAAATGTTAGCAGGTAATTCTAAGGTGAAGTTATTGACGGTATATTGGTTTGAGCAAACTGAAAAAGATTTCTTGAATGGAGGACTTTTCAGAGACTTTATTGCCCTATCATGTTTGAGAACTGACAGGAGAGCGATGTGAATAGTCAGCATTTGTTTGCAGAAAGTTTTGTTTTAACCGAGACTGAATAGTAAATGACTGGGAAATTCATTCACTTGATTTGGAGAAAGGGATAGAGTGGAAGGAGGAAATTTACCAGCTTGTATAACTCCCAATTGGACTGTCTCCCTCCATCCAGAAAGTAAAGCAAGTTTCCAGGAACTCAGTTCTTCTTACCACTCACTGGTAAATAGGATCACTCTGATCTTTTCAGTTACTGAATTTATTCTCAAATAAGCTTCTGCTCTTGATTGTAAGATACTTATTGTCAGACAGAAGATTTAGTTCAGTGGTTTGGGTGCCTGCCTTGTAAACACAAGGTCCCAAGTTTGATCCCCGGTAACCACATACAACAATGCCGTGTGTGGAGACTCATGCCCAGCAGCAATCAGTACCACATACCACAGTTCCGGGCCTGGTGGCTCACACCTGTAATCCCAGTACTCTGGAGGCAGAGGCAGGAGGACTGCTGTGAATTTGAGGCTTGCCTGGACTACATAGTGAACTCAGGACCAACCTAAACTACAAAGTGAGACCCTGTCTCAAAATAAAAATAAAAAAATACCTGTTGTCAGTAGTTCCTGGTCTGCACTTAATGATAAATGGAGATCCTTTGTTCACCTTAGTATGCCGAGGTTATGCCTTGTATCTGGATGTCTCCCAAAAGCCTCATACACTGATAGATGGGTTGTCCAGAGGTTGTTAGAACCAGGTTGTGTGAAAATTGAGGGTGTGTGATAGCAACATTAGTCCATTAATTGGTTTAGCATAGTTCTGAGTGTGGATAATGGGAAAAATCACCCTGAGTGTGGACGGCTGCTGCTGCTTTCTGCCTGTCCTACTGTGGACTGTTTGCCCTCTCCGATGCCCCTCTGCCATGCCATCTGCGTTAGAGCCAGCTAGTTATGGACTGAAACCTCTACAAAATGAGCTAAAATATATGTTTCCTTCCTTAACGCTGTTCAGTATTTTGTCTCACTAATGAAAAAGTTACCAAGACACCAGGAAAGATTCGTGGTGTACACTGTCGATGTGAGTTGTCCTCAGCTCTCCTTGTATTCCATTGTTTCCTGATCACTGAATCATGGCTTTTTTTCATGGATACTTTTGGGACAGTGAATTAAGTTATTTAGAGGGAGAGTAGCAAGAGAGAATAAGAGTTCACCCTGGAATGTACCCCATGCTTCAGAATTTCCAGAGTCTGGTGAGCCTCCTTGCCATGGGGGTTTCAAGGTTCCAGAGATGATGGCTTAGGATGAAAAGCACTCAGTGGACAGCTGTCTGTCTAGAGGTGACAGCTCGTGTGCTCCCTGTGCCAGGCCAAGCTCTGTGTTGGTCAAAGTGGTAGTGGGTGGTCTGCAGGTGGTGTCTTGGCTTCCATTTGACTCCTGGAGCTGATGGATACAATTGCTTCTTCTTTCGTTGTTTACCAGCCAACCATTTTTCATAAACTATATTCTGTATCCTCAAGGGCTTAAGCTTAGATAATTTTAAAAAATGAAATCCATGATGGTTTTTACCTCTAGTAGTGTTTTTAATATATAAATTTGAAATCCCAGGTAGAAGAGAGAGCAGGGGAATGGGAAAAAATATGAAGATATATCATGTATGATATCATCATGTATCTCAATGATGAATGTAAGCATTAATATGTACCAATAAACTAAAAAAAATCATCATGAAATATATGCATTTTAGTTTTCTGTGTTTAGTAAGGACTACTATTTTTGTACATACATACACTTATACTCACATATTTTCCCCCTGAACTCTGAAAGTACATTACAGAAATTGTGAAAATGCATTCCTATATGTTTCAAGATACATTTCTTGAAAGGGAAAAAAATTCTTCTGTTTAACCAAAATACCATCCTCACTTCTAGGAAAGTTAATGAACTTATTACATTTGCTGTCCATATTCAAATTTTCCCAGTTGTCAACTCTGTTATCTTTTATTAGTCTCTTTTGGTATAGAAACCCAGGTCACACATTGCTGTTACTTTTTCCATCTCTCGATCCCTGTCCCATTCATCAGAAAACGCTTTCCTGTTTTGCTGGGGACATCATGGTCTGGGGAAGGATGGGAGTCCATCCTTCATGCTGGTGATTTTGTGAGCTTAGGTGGGTCGGTGGTAGAATAAATCACACTTTGGATTTGTTTGATGATTTTTCAGAATCTAGATGAGAAGTTTCCATTTTGACTCAAAATATACCCAGCTATTTTCAGAGCTTCACATTAGATGGTGTCATATCAGAAGTTTCATTTTTTTAATGATGTAAATTTATTCATTTGTTTAGCAAAGGTGATAACTACTAAATATCTACTAAATAATGATATATGCTACCTTTATAATTCATAGTGATAAGAAATCTCAGGTGGTATTTTGAGACATGTGAACAAGTATTTATTGATCATTACATCAATTATTGCTTTCTCATTCTGTGATACATTCTTCGTTTGATTTCATGGATTGTTTTTAAATGTAACGATTCATTGCTAATGTTACTTTTGTTTTGATTCTTATATTGTCTTGAGTTTGATGAGTGACACAGTTTTTTAAGATGACTCTCGAGTCATTTTGAGAAATCCCAGTTAAGTTTTTTGTCATTATTGTTAACTTTATCCTTCATACAACAGTTTACTTCGTAGTTGTTCTGCACCTCAAACCTAGAAAGAGTTTTTTCCCCATTAAGTGGTTTTGTTTGATGAAGAATAGTATTTAAAAATCAAGGTACTGGTGTTGTTCTAAGCGCATTTTTGGTGGCCAGAGCTAAAAGTAGAGTTAGCCTTAGTGTCCTTGAGGGATTGGTTCTAGTACTTATAAAGAAGAGGGTCTAGGGGCTGGGGATTTAGCTCAATGGTTCTGGCACCTGTCTTGCAAGTGCAAGGACCTAGGTTCGATCCCCAGTAACCACATACCATACTGGCCATGGAGACTCACGCCCAGCAGCAATCAGTACCACATACCACAGCGCCGGGTGTGGTGGCTCATGTCTATAATCCCAGCACTCGGGAGGCAGAGGCAGGAGGATTGCTGTGATGTGAGTTTGAGGCTGAGCTCAGGGCCAGCCTGAACTACAAAGCAAAACCCTGTCTCAAAAAAAAAAAAGAAAAGAAAAGAAAAAGAAAAAGAAGAGGGCCCACAGATGGCCAAGTTCCTCAAATGAAAGGGCTTAGTATTTGTATGTAAACTACACACATACACTTATACACTTTATATCATTTCTTGATTACTTATAATACCCACAACAATGAAAACATTATATAGTTGTTATAATGTGTTGTTGAGTTATAGTTTTCAAAACATTAGTTTACCATCATAAACATGAACTAGTAGTAAAATTACTATGCTGCTATGAATACAAAGTTTCACCTTCTTAAGTAAAATATAAGATTTCTTTTTGCCCTTACATTATGTTTAAGTCAGTACAGAGTACCTGGCTCAAAGTTTGCTTGAAGTTCTTTTTTCCTTCATGTTTACATCATTAACTTAGATTAGGTAATTTGTTTCTACTCTGTTTAGTTTTAAAGTCCCCCCTCTATATATGTAATTTTATGAATTTATTTAATTTTATTTTGAAATACAAAAAATGTTAAGACAATGTACAAATATGTAGAACATAACATATACATTGTTTGTTTTACTTTTATCACTTAATATTCCTGGAAATCACTCCACTTAGTTGATAGTGATCTTTATTCTTTTTTCTAGTGGTGCTGTGTGAGTTAGTGTAATTTATTCAACTGAACTCCAAGGAATAGTTAGATTATTTCCAACATTTTGTTATTTCAAATAGCTTCAAACTGAATAACCTATGTACCTATTTTACATTGTTGGAGGTATATTTTCAAAATAAATTCTTAACAGAGGGATTGTTTAATCAAAAGCTAGAAGTAAACAAAATCATAGTTGATGTTACCAAATCTCTTTCCCTAGGGACAGGAATGCCTAGCTTTTCCCGCATCCACGGTGGAGAGCACCTTACCTGCCTCACCTGGCTGTCCTGTCACTTTTAAAATTTTGATTAACTTGAGAGATGAGAAGTAGTATCTCTGTTTGTACCAACACCACAGTCCTGACACTTCTTTGCCCCATCCCTCTACTCTGGGGCATTTGAATTACTTTCTTTTTGATGTTTCATAGAGGAGGAAACACTAAGAAAACTGATGAAGACTTCTCAAAATAACACAACCTACTTAAAAGTGTCCTACTTTCCAACTTGAGACAAGTTGAGAAGCAAAAAAGAATAATGTCAAAGATGAAGCATTGCTTTTGAAAAGAATCTGTGGATTCATACTGATGTTTAAAATGGAAAGGGAATAAAGATAGGATTATAGAATTAGTGATTAGATTGTGCCTTGTGAGGCAAATCTAATGTACTTTCAATGCAATACAGGAGTTGAAGCTCATTTATGTTTACAGATATAACCAGTAAGTTTAATTTCAATTCTGTCATAGTAGTTTATGTTGTCCAAACAGTCCCTGATTACTTTTGTTCAACTTCAGCTTCACAGTAATATAAAGACAATATGATACTTATTCTATTTTAACATTTCTCTTCTCTACTTCATTTTAAACTCATTTTTGTGTATGCAGTTTCATTATAATATGTGTACTCACTCTTCTTTTACCCTCTTACCTTTTTAAAATCTTAGCTTTACAATTAAATTTATTTCCTGTTCACTGTTGGTTCTTCACCTGTCTTGGCTTCCTGGAGTGAAGCACATCCTCTTCTATCTGAGACCTTAGCCCCTGGGCCGTGGAGCGGTAAGAGTTTGTCTTCTCTTGCTAGGGGTGAGTGGCTAGTGAGCAAACCCAGTTTCATCTAAACTTATAGCTGCACCTCATCTCTCGACTCCCTGACAGGCCAGTGGGGTCATAAGATACAGAGATGAGAAACCCATCATTGGCCTTGGGTGGGAAGATCTAGATTGGGTGCTCAGTTGTCCAATTATGATAATTATAATTGCTGATTATCTGGCAGGTAGCTGGGGGTGAAATTAGTCTGGTGGAAGCAATTATTATGTGTTGCAAACATATTTTAAAACAAACAAAAAATTCCCTTATCATCTCTTCTCTCTTCTATGGTAAAATCATGCTTCATAGAACCAGTCACTGGTGCCAAAGTGTGGGGGACTGCTGTGTACAGAAGGTGTGAACATTAAATCATGATTTGTTAACTTCACTGCGTTAAGAAACACCTAGCCAATCACTACCTCATACCACTGGTTGTGACTGTGAGGGTTGAAAAGTGTGACTCTGGTACTGTATCTGGTCCCTGCTCCTTCCTCTCTGGTGCTGTTCTCTGGCTCTCGTTGCTGGCTGCCATGAACTAAGCAGTTTTGCTCCATCATGAACTTCTGCTCTGTTATCCAAACAGGGACTGAATACCTCGAACCATGAGCCAAATTAAAGCTCTCTTCCTTTAAATTGTGATGTTAGGGGTTATGTTTCAGTGATGGAGAAAATGACTAATACAGAACAATTTCACACAAGCTAATGAACTGATGGCCTATTTCATAGAGTACCTTTTTTCTACCGTATAACCACACCTCATTATTTCCTGCTTAATAATTTTGGGGTTATATTTGTGTAATGAATAGATCACTTAATCTTAAGGAACGGGAATCCCTTCCTAGCCTTATAGGACAAACTATGAATGGTCTAAGCCAACCATACTCTTTCCCAATGATGAAGACCCACTTTTAGCCAAAGAACATTCACAAATGGGGTTGATAATGAGGGATTTCTTTCTTTTGTGAGGGAAAGACTTCTGTGGGTTCTTTCTTTTTTCTTGAGGTGCTGGTGAGGGGTACACTGAGGTGCAGCAGCAGTCTTCTTCAAACTTTGGAGAAGACAAAGGGCCAGCAGCTAAACATGGTACTTGTTTCTGAATAATGTCATCAAATTGAAGTCACTTACTTTTAGATTTCTTAGGTGATAAATAAAGGGCTTCTCTACTATCATGAGTTTTCTTAACCTTGCAGCTCAAAACATTTCAAAGTAATACAGAACTTTCTGTAAAAGTTAACTTCAAGAATCTATACTCATCCTTTTAAGAAAGTTTGGGTTTTTTGGTTTGTTTGTTTAAGTTAAAATTTTTTAGAGTATTGTGATCTATCAATTTAATGTTGTCTCTGCCCTTTCTTCCCTTTTACTGAAAAATAAGGAGTTGCAATTTGAAATAAAAAAAGATGTACATTTTTTGCTCGGGAAGTTTAATACCTATTTGTATCACTAGAACTCTTATTCAACATTTATCTCTATTTTTTCCACTTTGGAAAGCCCTATCCTAAGTCAGCAGTGAAAATGTAATCATACACGAGGATGATTTGAACTGTGATTGCAAAGGCTTTGCTTGCTAATGAGACAGAAGAACAGCAGCTGCATGGGAGAGTGTGCCCTCAAATATGTATGTGAGCCTGGTGAGTGCAGCTGTGGGAAGCTGTTATCCTAGTGCTCAGTTTAATTGTGTTAACATTATTCCTTTCATTAGTGAGTAGAAGAAAATGTGGCTTGGGTTACTAGAGCAATGTTCCAGTTTACCTGGTGTATATTGCTGTCAGAGTTCGGAGATACCTTAGAGAAAGCTTAATTTCCTCAACCTGTAAGTAAAGATGTACCACTAATGGTTGGGTGTTTACTCTTTTGGAATTATTATTTTTTCTCCAACAGAAGAAATTCTGTTGAGTGCTATGAAAGCAAGTTGCTTGGTTAGATTCTTGATAGGCTTTGACTTTTTTATTACGAAATGTTTTACGAAAAACATTTGCGATTATGGTTGCTAGTGTAGGGCAAAAAAGACTTTGATTTTGGCTTCTACTACACCAGTGTCTGGAAAAAGCTTCACAGGGTTAGAGAGGCATTCTTCTTTGTAGGCTCCTTTATTGAGTGGCTAATCAAACACATTATGAAATCTTTCATCTTTTCTGAAGTCTTTCCTTTGTACCTCTGTAGAAGTCCTGGGCATATTATTGGCTTGTCCATGTAAGATGTTTTATTTTCCTTGCAAACAACTTTGTTGATTTTATACTACCTTACATCTTCACGCAGACCATGAAAGTGAAGATGTCAGATGGATTCAGACAATTATTTTCACTCCATCTAGAACAAATTATATTGAAGCAGTCTTTTTAGTAGCTATATGAATTGATTTTGCTGATGGTCAGAGGCTGAGGTTGTTTTTTGCTTTGCCCTCTGAGTAGTTGTATTTTTCTATAGATACATCATGATAATAGCACATACTACACTCTTTATTGCTGTGGGATTTTTTCTTTGTTCTTAAGAGCTTTTTCATTTTTAAATTTTTATTTGAAATGTGAAAAAAATATTTTGTTTTCCTTTTAATTTTAATGACAATAGGTCTGGAACCTCAATTTTGCTCTGACTTGTCCTTTCAAGGCTGGGGTTTATTGCCTTATACCTATAACAGCCACTGTTCAAAATGAAGTTTCTGTGAACAGCGAGTAAAGTCAGTGCAATAACAGCAAAATTGTGAAGGGCTCCAGGAAGAAATTTGATAAGTCAATTTTCATAATATTCCCCAAGGTCTTTTTTTGGAATTTCTTTCTTAATTATTACCATGATTTCTAAATGTATCATTTAACTCAGCTACCTGTTTTTTTCCCAAAATGCCTCAATTTCAATGTAAAGCTGAATTCAAGAGCATAAATTTTGTCATTCCCTAATACAGACACATCATTAAGTATTGATTAGAAAAACTAACACAGAGATGAACACACAAATGAGTATAAATAAGTGTTTTGGCAGTTAGCAGATGTAGAGTAACCACACTGCAATTGCCATTGCTCGAGCTATTAGGAGAAAGACAGTTAGACAATAAATATATGGTCCTGATTGAAAATTGTTCATCTTTAGATCTCTCAAGTTTATTATGGTCCAATAGCAATGTGCATTCGGTAGAAATTATAATTTTGTGTGCTGATCTTTTCCTGTCTAGGAGTATTCTATAATATGTTCTCTCACAATACAGTAGCTTCCACTACAAGAAGCCCATAAATAGCCAGCACTCTGAAGACTATTTTGCTCAGCTCTGATATTTAATAGGTAAAGTGTATTAAGTGTATTGTAAATGTATATTTTCAGCTTCTCGTGCAGTAGTTGGGGAAACCTTTAGAAGGACTTGCAGATAACTCACCTGTGACAAACACACATTACCTACATCCTGCAGTAAGGGTGACCATTTCTCTGGGTGGCTGTGTGGACGGAAAAAGGATATTATCTTCCATGTCAGTCAGGCCTTCTGGTGCCTTTATCCCTAGTGACAAGAGTCTGCCTTCATAGGCAGCCCCGAGTGAGAACCACACGGCTCTACCCACCCAACTCACAGAACTGTGAATGACGCCAGTAAAGTCTCCTTCCCGTCACTAAGTTTTGGAGTCAATGGCTTGTCCAGTAACAAAAAAGAAAAAGTTAACAAGGTAAATTTCAGCTGTTGGTCATAGCAAATTACTCTCCCTTTCTGAGCAGCACACTATTATTTTAGGACACTGTGTGTGTGCTAGACATTTTCTTTGGTTGTGTGAAAACAAAGACTTGTTATATCTGAAGAATTTATCTTACACAGAGATAAAAAGCAGTGGTAGTTGTCAGGTGAGCTGATATGTCTGAAGGAAAGCAAAGTTGAATTCAAATTTTTTTTTGCGACTAATTAGTGCTCATGTGGGTTTTGACTTCTCTTCCTCTTCTGATGATTGTTTGATCTAAAGAATAAGAATATTGACATATTGGCCATATTATCTCCTGTTTTTAGAGCTTCTAGTTCACAATGGTTTCATATTTCCTGCAGAAATAAATATTTTTGTGGCAATAGCTTATTAGAAGACATGGGAAGAGCACTTCAAGACCTTCTGAATATTCGGCAGGTTGAGTCAGTAATCATATATTATACAGGAGAAAGAGAGCAAATGACAAAGTAAGGCACACATTTAAGCCCTTTAAAATAGGAAAAACCTATTTGAAATCCCACATTCTATTTTTTCCACATTCTATTTTATATGTAATTCTAATGTAATAGCAAATCATTTTGTCTTTTAATGATATTTATTTGAGTTCCTTTTTGTGTTATAAATCTTGATTAACATTATTACTATTCAATAAAAAAGTTCTGCTCCTCTCCATGTTAAATTTAAACAGGTTCAGCTTGTGCTGTGTTAGGAAAGCTGAATCCTTTTTGTTCTCGAAAAATAAAGGGCTATCTAATAGTAATCAGAACAATACTTGAATATGTAGAGCTTCACTGTTGGGTACACTTAATTTTCTTTTTTTCTCCTTTCTCCTGAGTTGTCTTCTTTCCTCTGTGTGCCATGTGTCTGCCTTGACTTAGATTGAAGATACCTCTGAGGACATCTGCTCCATTATATTCCGTAAATTTGAAGGGCCGATGTAGTGAAGTTAAACTAGTTTCTATCATTCAGAAGTTCCACTGAGTCCTTCAGAATGTGCAGCTTTTGAAAAGAATTTAAGAGAAATGAAAATATAAACTGTGTGTCTCGTTTTTCCATGTATTTGTCTCTGTTATCTGTGCATCTTTCTAATCAGCCAGTCAGCTCCACTCATCCCTCATCCATCCATGTAACAGAGAATGATTATGTTGTCAAAACCTGACTGTAGAATGACTGAAGGGCTCATAAAGTGGTGTATAGGTGTTTTCCTATTCTTCATTATTTGTTCAACTGAAAAATGAATCAGCTGCCTGAGCCATTCTGGCCCATTAAGAATGCTGTCATTTATGAACATGAATGAAGAAAAATGATATATTAATGAATTCAGACTAAAATATTTTCAAATGATACTCAGATTACCTTCCTAAACCTTTTCAATTTCTACAACATTAGAAAAAAAATCTTGTTTTCTATCACTTTGTTTTTTTATGACTCTGAAAAAAATAAAAGTAAAGGGATGTTTGAGTTCTTTCAGCCAGTTGGTTGTACTCATCCAAGCCATATTGCATTCTACTCATTTCAATGGAAGGAAAAAGTCCTTCTTTCTGTTAGCACCACTTCTGAGCTCTGGACAAATAAAAAGCACATGAGGGTTTCTGAGCAAATGTATGCAGAAGGGGAAAAGAAGCTGAAGAGTTTTATGTAAGCAGAATTTTTAAACAGTGCAAACAAAGAAATTACATTTTGGAAAAGAATGAGCATTTCTTCTTGCTAATGTTCTCATAATTATTAAATAATGCAACTGTATTCCTCCTAAAATTCATTTACACGAGCTTCAGATAGGAATTGTTTTTTGGTTTATAGGCACTTTAAGAAAACATTTTAATTGAGATCATGCCTAAGCAAGCACAATTACTAATTTACTAATTGTGCTATCTAAGGGAGAGAGTGTTATATTAAATAAAAATCTGGCTCTTGGGTTTGATTCATAGTTAGCCAGGAAAAAAGTTATTCAATAAAACTAAATTTCTCTTCAGCTCATAATTAAGTAGAATTTGCTGCATGACCTAGAATAGAAGACAATACTCAAGGTGAGCAGTTGACCAGAAACCAGAAAAGCGCTGAGAGAGGTTTACTTCCATCACGCTCCACGTTGTTTGACAGAAAACAGACTTCTTTGTCTTTGATCTCTTCTTCTGCCAGGAGAAATTTCTCACCAGGCTGAGGAACAGTCACTTACCTATAACTGTCTCATTTCTCTTGACTCTCTCAGCTAGGGTTATTTGAAAATTGATATTGGCAAATTAGACCAATCAGCACTCCCAAAGGAATGTCTTTTTCTCTTCTTGTATAATTCTCTATGAGAACTTCCTTTAGTCCTTGTGCATTTCCTATATTGTTTTATGTATTATTTTATTTGAAAAGCTGAATAAGTAGTGCCCTATTATAAGGTGAAGCATGGGAGATGAGGATTTCTAGATCTTATCTGTGCCTTTTTATCACCTGCATTCTAAATTTGTGAGTTATTCTGTTCTATATTTTATCTCAGAGTCCATTTCTGCCTTTAGTTTCAACATTCTCTCCATGACTAAAGTTTATTCAAAATCCCAGAGCACACTCACAGTGGGGGAGGAAATTATTATGAGGAATTTGTTCCTGTGCTATAGAGACTGGGAAGTTTCATGATCTGCTGTCTGTAAGGTGGAGACCTAGGATGGAAAGGCAGTGGTACAGTTCCATTCCAAACCTTCAAGGCCTGAGAACCATGGGAGCCAATGTAAGTCATAGTACAAAGGCCTGAGAATCAAGAACTGATGTCCAAGGGCAGGAAGAAATAGGTGGCCCAGCTCAAGCACAAACCAAATTAAATTCATCCTTCTTCTGACATTTTGTTGTATTTGAGTCCTTAGTGGATTGGATAATGCCCACTCACTTTGGTGCAGACAGTCTACTTAGTCTATTAAAATGGTTATCTCTTCTTTGAAAGACACTCTGGTTAAAAAAAAAAAATACTTGTAACTCTGGCGGCATTTCCTCACTCAATCAAACAGACACCTAAGATTAACCATTATACCCTATAAATAAAGATCAATTCATGACTTACTGAAAATTCCTACTCTGAACCCTCCAGATTCTAAAGATAAATAATGCAGGATCCATTGCAAGTGGCTTGCCATATCACTAGGAAGATAAACACAGATGTAATCAGGTTATGCTATGGTGAGTGTTGGGTGAGTGAGCCAACAACCGTGGGCCTCCCATGAAGGGATCGTTCTACCCAGTGCATAGGGATCTGGGAATTTGCTTTAGAATCCTATGTGACACATCTGTCTGTCCTCATGGCCCTTCTTTCCCTGTTTTACCACCAACTCTTCTAAGATGAGTCGAGTCAATCCGAGGCACGATTTTCTCCTGCCTTTGTAGACTGGCCTGCTTCCCTCAAGCTGATAACCTCACATTTTAATTAGTTTTTGCTGTATAAAAAACCCTTTGTACCTGTCCAGTCTTATTGCTTTCCATTTTTCTCAATTCCATTACCCTCACCAAACTTGTATCCTCCAGCAGTACTGAATTTTTCAGCTCTGTCAGCATTCTGGTCTGGTAGATTATTCCTTCATTTTACCAGAGAGGAGCACATCTTCTTCCCCCACTTACCTTTTGGTTAATCAAACCATATTTAGGGTTCGCTTTCATTGCCATTTTTCACAGGTGCTTTTTACCTTCCTACACCACCCCAGACTAGGCTCCACTTTTCTACAGTATCCTGACAATCCATATAGTAATGTTAGCAAGTTTCCTTTTTGTCTGTGACACAAACTACAGTTCAAAGAGTTGAAAACATGAACAGTTTAAGGCCAGCATAGAGACCAGGGTTTGATAAATCTGAAGGAGAAATGACAACAGAGGGAAGCAGTGGTTTCAGATCCAGATTTTTGAAACGTAATTCCATTTTTGGCCCTAAGGCATTTGATAATTATGTGAACCTGGTAGATAGACAGAATCATTATTTAAAAGATAAATTTGAGGGCTCGGGATTTAGCTCAGTGGTTCGGGCACTTGCCTTGCAAGTGCAAGGGCCTGGGTTCAATCCCCAGCAATCACATACAGCAATGCTGGGCATGGAGATTCATGCCCACCAGCAATTAGTACCATATACCACCGTGGCTCATCCTTGTAATCCCAGCACTTGGGAGGCAGAGGCAAGAGGATTGCTGTGAGTTCAAGGCTGACCTCAGGGCCAGCCTGAACCATGAAAGAAAGCCATGTCTCAAAAAAAAAAAAAAAAGTGTTTGAAGAGTGAAGACCCCTCCAAAAAAAGATAAATTTGTTTTTAGTGCCACAAAAATGCCCTCAAGATTTTAAGAGATGCCAACTACCCTTCAGCATCAAGGCCAGGTAATACCATTAACAGCCATTCTCCAAACACTAATATGAAGCATACAAGAATTTCTTAGAGAGAAAGATGTGCTTGTCGGTTTATTTGTCTGTTTTGTTAAGTGCTTCTATGAATAAGAATTTCAAATTCAAGATGGGTCAGGTATGGAAACATTCAAAGAAGGTCATAAAATGTACAAATTATAAATATACACTATTCAGCTATCTTTTTACAGCTTTCATCTCCTTCATTCCCAATATAATTGAATTAAGGAGGAGTATTTATTGAATTTTCCTCCTATCTTTCATGTCCACTATCTTCTGAGGTTTCCTCAGTGTTAGGTAACAAGCCCTTCAAATTATGTTAATTTGAGAAGTGGTTCTTTGTCAAACTGTGTGGTTGCTGAAAACCACAGGTGTAACAGAGTTGGAATACTAGGATAAACATATGGAGTAAAGCATACTGATTATATGGGGACAATGTGTTGGAGCAACATCCCAAAAGGCAAGTGGACCTATTCTTTGTGCACTGTAGTCCCTGTCTCCATCTTCCTGATGGAGACCTGAGAAGATGAATACTGAATAACTGTCTGATCTGTTTTGGTTAGGGGCATGTTTACGACTTGAAATCCACTGAACTGACCTGTAAATGTAGTGGTAAACATATTAAAATATAACAGCATAATTTAGATTTTTCAGGAACTTATAGATAAAGCTGTATTTTTGGAAGAGGCTCAGGATCTCTGCTACATACACCCAACAAAGAACCCATCAGCAATGACCTTCTTCACCAAGGTCCAGAGTGCTCACACAGGATTAGGCAGCCTGGAGAAAGAACAGTTAAAGAATATCTTCTGGAAATAAATGCAAGATAGAATAAAGCTATTATCTGAGAAGGCAAAGGGGTACTAAACTTAGGTACTTCCCAGTAGTCCACAAGCATTGAAAAGCAGATGTCTAGGTAGATGCAAATAAAGAACTAGGAGACTGAGAAGGACAGGTGGTCAGACCCACTGGAAGGTGACTTCATTATAAATGGAGTAGGATGAAAATGATGGGTTGCTTCCAGGGTTGCCCTGGACCTGTCTTCTAACAACTCATAAAACCTTCTCATTGCATTTTCAGGAATTTTGTGATTGTGGTAGTTCAAAACTGGTCAAGTTTGCCTATTTACACCATGGAAACTGATAAATGTTACAAAAAGGGCTTTTTGAAAAAACAATTTATCAGCACATCACTGGCAATTTAATAAAGACGTAAGTTTCTTGTTACTGAAGGTATCCAGACAGAACCTTGGTGTTTCCTAAAAGATGTGTTGCAATACATGGAATAGAGGAAAATAAGAAGATCTTTTCAGTCTTATCTAACTACATTTTACTTTATCACTTGACTTTACTGATTAGTGCTAGTGTGATTTCCATTATTTGATTATTGGAGCTGTTTACTCCAACAGACTACTGTACCTAGACCTCACCTCGTTGTTTGCTGGTGTTTGACTCTGTGCACTAAGCTTTTCTGTTTTTAACTGAAGAGTTCCATACCCTCATGCTGTGGTGTCAGACTTGCGTTAGAATCCTCATTTCACTGTAGATCAGCTGCCTAAACTCTGGATGACTTCCTAGGTTGATTAAGTTTCATTTTCTTTAGCTTTAAAAAACATTTAATAGAGCCAGGGATTTAGCTCAGTGGTTCCTGTGTCCTGACAAGCTGACAAGCTCAAGGTCCCGAATTCTATCCCTGCTCCACATACCACAGTGTTAGGCATGGTGGCTCAGACCTATAGTCCCAGCCCTCTGGGAGACAGAGGCAGTAGGATGCCCTGAGTTCAAGGCCAGCCTGGGCTACATAGTGAGTTCAGGGCCTGCACACACACGCACACGAAAGTGCCTCTTTCCATCAGTGTTCTAAGTCTTAATAATACTTGCACACATAGTAATTCATACAGTTTGGTCATGATTAAGAGCCTAGTAGATGTTAGTTGTGTTTCCAATCAAGAAGATATCATTTTAGCTTTTTTTGGTTTATCTCAATTCCTGGGCTCCACATTTAAGAATTTTAAATTTACATAAAGACTTTATTAAGTTGATTAAACTTGTTTTTTAGTCTCTTAAAGTGATTTTTGTACATTAAACACAATTTTTACTAACATAT
Organism: Petromus typicus; assembly: GCA_004026965.1. Lineage (NCBI taxonomy): Eukaryota > Metazoa > Chordata > Mammalia > Rodentia > Petromuridae > Petromus > Petromus typicus. The sequence goes on from PVIR01000280.1 coordinate 197,591, forward strand.
AGTCAGGGGTACACTTTTGTAATCCATGTTATAAATGATAATGAACATATGTTTTCAATGTGAGCAGATTATTGGTAATGTATATTATGTGGCCTTCTAAAATCTGAGAATGTAGCTTGATGGTAAATCAGTTGCCTAGTGTGTGCAAGGCCCTGAGTTCCATTCCTAGATTCACCAAAAGGGTGGGAGTAAAGATTTGGAGGCATTTCATTGGAAGCTCCCAGAAATTAGAGAAGTTTAAAAAGTTACACTTGCTTCTCCCCTTAGACCAAAGAAAAGAATGGTGAAAGCATACCAAAGGTGTTTATTCTGAGTATAAGCGACTTTCACTGATCAGACACTAGAGATGCGAGCATGTCTGTAGTATGATCCATAAGCCGCAAAGCTAACCCCTGACCTGCAAAAGGCTATTTCTTAAACTCACAGAACAATCTCTTTTCAATTGCATTCCAAAAGAGGATACAAACTTTTATGGGTAAGGCAGTGGGGACCTTGGTGGTAACAGCTGTTTCTGCAAGATGTTTTCTGTGTTCTACATCCAGTGCTCTTCCTGAACATCAGCAGGGCAGAGACTGCAGCGAGATGCGCCATGTTATTCAGATCTGAAGGTGCACTCACTGTACACGTTTACTGTCAGTGTTCATCTTGCCTGTGTGGTGCACATATGTAGTCTTCTTCAGCTTCAGTACCCCGGAGGTTTCTAATCAGCCCCTGTGGCAGGCTGTCGGCCATATATGTGGTACAGCAGCAGATGCTGGTCTCTAGTTGGTGTCCCATCAGAGATCTCTCCATGAAGTTGATTGGACTGAGGGAGTCATGGTCAGCCAAGTTCCTTTGGCCTTGGATCCTGCTTTAACGTGGATTTCTGGCAAGTAAGTAGGGCCCTATTTAAAATCACCTATAGTCAGGCAGTTAAGAAAATAATGAACTAATTCTCAACTTGGTCACTTTTGAGTGACTTTAGCCTTTTTCCAGTCTTTCCTCTGAATGTTGTCAAGTATATGAAGCAACTCTCTCAGAAACAGATTTGGAAGCCTAGACCACATCAAATGTGTTAAAAAATAAGATTCACATTGAGGGCTTAGAGTTCTGATTTAAATGTTCTCTGACCTATTACTCACTTGCAAGAAATATTCTAGGTTTTGATTAAATTTTTTCCTTTTGACATTTTGGGTACCTGCTATATTAGATTAACTAAATGAATGCATCATTTCCTATTTCCTCTCTTTCTTCCACTAATGCCAGTATTTGTGAGTATAAAATAAAATAAAGAAAGAAAGAAAGCAAAAGTAAAAAAAAAAAAAGAAATACCAGAATATTTAATGAAAAAGTCAGATTCAACAAAAGCAGAGGTGGAAAAAAGAGAACTAGTTGCTCTACTTTTAACACACATGTTTTCCATAGACAGCCGGTTTTCAGTTTTCATGATTACAATTTCAGGCAGCACCCCTCATTCCAAGACAGTTATCCCATCTGTGGGTTGCCCATTTCCTGTGTATTTCCTTCCCCTGCCCACCTCTTGGCCATTTTAACACTGCTCCATGTCACAATTGATACTACAGGTGGCTGGAGCAGATTTTCAAAAGAAAATGAAACGGAAACCTGTCAAAACTACTTTCTGTTAAATTAAAATATTTGGTGAGGAGAGCACTACACTCTTGGCCAGAATGAGACTTCTAAAAATAGTGGGCATTTCAGAAATCTGCAGTATTTTTTCCCATTATTATTTCCGTTAACCAAACATTAGCTGGCTGGTATCTCTGAAGAGGTCAGAGCAGTAAGCATATTAGCAGTTTTGAACTTGGAAATGAAGTTGCAAGTATACTTTCATTTCTGGTGTGTGATCAACCTAATGCTTCTGAAATCACAGATCAGACTTAATTTTAGGCAGTTGGTGAGACAAAACTCGTATCTGAGATTCAACAATAGCCAAGAGTTGGTAGCAGTTCTGCAGAATTGAAGAGAAAGAGTTGGATTGTGTAGAATAAAGTGTGATGTATATGTGTTTTTCTAAGTTGAAGGAAGAGAAAAAGACCAGTAAAGTGAAGAAGGCTTTGGGGAAGGATCTAAGTCCAGAGCTGAGCTTGGAAACCTGGAGTATGGAGGGAAAATAAGATCTGATCAGCACAGGAGAATAGTAGCATGTGGACAGACCTTCAAGTGTCATGAAGAAGTCGAGGAGCAGGAAAAAGACGTAAACGTGTTCTAAAATATCGTAAGCCCTTAACTTCCATGGAATTGACATCTCTCTTGAATGAATGGTACACTTGTAGAAGGGATCCTTGAATCTATTCTAATATATTTGTAACATTGAACAAAATGCAATCTTGGAATTAATTCACCAACAAATGCGTGGCAAGAGGCATTGGGGAGTTCTGTCATTGCTTAGCACTTGATTTGGAGGGATGAGATTTGGAAAGAGAGAGCTACCATTGAGGGCATACTTAGAATGGAAGGAATCAGGCTTCTCTTTCTAGTTCTCTGCCTTCCGGGCCATTCTTTTAGCAGTACCCATCTTTCTTATAAGCTCTTATCCACATGACAGTCTTCACATCTGCTGTACCCACTGCATGGTATTTATGCCCTAGCCCTTGAGTGTCCTGAGTCTTCTTTCATCAATCGTGTCTTATGTCACATTTCACTTCTTCACAGACTGGAGTCTTTTTCTGACCATCACTCCTCACCCAGTATACTCAGGCCCTTCACCATTCACCACTGTATCACCACCTGAACATCTTGAAATCCCCAGTGAGCACTCTGAGTGGATTTGATTATTTTTTTCTTTATTTTCTGTGCCTCTCCATTAGGACCAGAACCTCAGTGCTCTGTTCTTATTTGTACCTATCATGCAGTAGGTGATCAATAAAGTACGACTTAGAGGAATCAGTGACAATGGGGTCTCCATTGTGCTGAGAGAAGAGAAAGCTTGGCGTTGGTTCCATTGGCTAAATACTGAAGTGTTTGTTCCAAAGCTGGAGGGAAGGAGTGAGTGGTGAAAGGCCCGAGGAGGCTGGTGTTGCTATGGCACTGCGGAGCAGTACTTCTCTCTTCCTTTGTTTCTTTCCCCAGTTCTAAGAACCTGGAAAGCAGCACCACTCAGAGAGACGTTTCAAATAGATGGACTTTAAAGAAACAACTGTGTGGGTTGGACAAATGAACATAAATTACATCAGGAAAAACTGCTGGTTTAACTCCTTCTTCAGTGTATCTGTATGTTGTAGTCACAGTACAATGAGACTTCTAAATATAATGAGCTGGCAGTCCTTGATTTCCTGCTGGCCCCTGAACCCCTCATTCACCTTTTCAGTGCTTTTCTCAGTAGCACTGTCTGAGTCCGCCTACTCCTGTAAATGAGGTAGAGCAGGCACGGTATATTAGTGAAGAAATCTTGAGAACCTGTTATTTCCTCCTTTTCTTGAGTTCTTCACGTCTCGACCTAGAGCAGTACCAAAGTTATCTGAGTTAGTTGTAGTTGTAGTTTGTTGTAGTTGCCTTCAGGGTACCTGGTAAGATGTTGTAAAGTGTCAGCTCTGTATTTTCCCAGTTTGGATTTATAAATAAAGATGTACAATTGATATAGGGCCTATGATATATGGATTGCTAAATAACATAAGGGAAATATTATAAGTACCAGCCTGCTGGGTGTTCGACATGTCAAGTTTGTGTTCTCTAAAACTGAAGAATAAATTCTAGGAATAACAGAATAAGAAGAGTTTAGTGTGACAAAAACAGCTTCCAAGAAAGACAGAAAGGGATGTGGAAGGTAGGTAGCCTGCCCTCCCCACTTCTCAAAGGTGTTTATTGAGCAAGGCTGTAGAGTGAGGCGGCTTCTCGATGGGACAAAACTATAGTCAACTCGTAAGATTAAAAGTATAGTCATTTAGATAATATTGATCCAATGGGAGATCACAAGGAAGGTATGAGATGGGACAAAATTGTGGTCAGTCAGTAAGATGACAACAAATAGAGTCCCTTAGGTAATACTGATGAAATAGGGATCAAACCAGGAAGTAAGTCATGTAGCAAACATACAGGGAAAGAGCAGGGGTTTCCCCAGAACCTCTCCTGGAAGGGATGGGTTAAGGTCTTGGTCCCCTACCCAGGTGACTGATAGCTACTTAGAATATCAATCTCTGCTGTTTATCCCTAGAAGTATGCGAGTGTCTTCTTTTTCTTGAAGCCTAGACCTCAGTGAATGAGCCTCCTGCCACAAATGTCTTGTGCTGGTTCCCTGATGAATCTGGCCTTGTCTAAATGCCTGCAGTATCTCTTGTTTAATTTAGCTGTCTATGATACACTGAGTATTTAAGTCTCATTAATACATGTTAACAATGAAATGATGTATCATTAGTCTGCTACTGAGATACATTTTCTTTTTAAATTTTTATAAAGGTATTGTGTTACCAAAACAAGTCATAGCTGGCTGCAGTTTTTATAAACTCGCTTTCCCCCATCCCCTCTTGTCTTCCCTGGGTGCTGTACTGGTGAGTCAGTCTTTTCCTTCAGCCACAGCCTGCCAGATTGCCATCAAGGCATTACCTGACCAGGTGATCTCTCATCTCCTCACTACTCCTAATCTGCAGTGTCCCTTTCCTTTTTTTAGCACTGCAGTGACAATACCCATCCCTGCCAATCAGACATGAATATTGAAGGAGCTTGGAAGAGAGGCTACACAGGGAAAAACATCGTGGTGACCATCCTGGACGACGGCATCGAGAGAACCCACCCTGACCTGATGCAAAACTATGTGAGTTTTTGCTGTGCTCAGATGTCTTCCTTGTGTAAGCAGGGTCACATGTTAGGGTTGTCACAACAGGACAGTGCTGGAAAGTGCAGGACAAACACAGCACACTCTATTTTGGTTCTTCCTTGTAGAAAATAAGCTCTTTGAGTACAAAAAGCACAAATAACACTTTTCTACTTTTGGGTTCTACTTTTGATATCTTCCGACCCACAAAAAGAAAGCAATAAGGTGGCAGAAATTTCACCACTGACACCATTTGCTTACACCAATAGCAGGCAACACTATTTCTTTTATGGAAAAGAATAGACTTACAACTTTTCTCAAGTTTTTCTCCCTCTTGTGCTCTGTGTCCTTCTGCATCTCCAACTCCCTGTCCCTCTCCCATCTCTGTCTGTGTCTGTGTCTGTGTCTCTGTCTCCGTCTGTGTCTGTGTCTGTGTCTCTGTCTGTCTCTCCAGTAATGATCAGCCTCCCACTAGTCTGGAATCAGTCATTTTTCCTTCAGAAGGAGCCACAAATTGATTTGAGCTGTGTGATTCTCCTCAGCTTACATCCAACCATGTTCAGATAAACTTGTGCCTATGGGGCTGAGGATTTAGCTCACTGGTTCCGTTGCCTGCCTTGTAAACACAAGGTCCTGAGTTTGATCCCTGTTAATCTCATACCTCACTGCTGAACATGGTGATTCATGCCTACTTGGGAGGCAAATGCAGGAAAATTGCTGTGAGTTCAAGGCTCGCCTGGGCTGCATAGTGAGCTCAAGGCCAGCCTGAACTACAAAGCAATACCCTGTCTCAAAAATAAAACAAAACAAACTTAAGCCTCTTCAGAGGATACATTATGAAAAGGTAAAAGAAGCTTCTTTTTAGCCACCTTTTTTGGTGAAGACACCGAATCTTGAACTCTAAGAGAAGTGTTCAGGTTCAGCTATGCTTCCTCTACCCCAGCAGAGACGTCTTTGTTATTAGTGTGCTGCTGCTCCCACTGTGATGGTTGCATTTCATTTAATGTGACAGCTTTCACTTAGTTTTGATTATAGTCTTTTACCTTTTTCATTTTCCTGCTCTTGAAAGAAAATTCTCTAGAATTACCTGTACATTTAGCAGTACTAATGTCCTCTGAGTTGTTCTCACGTTGAACCCAGAGGGGAACAGAAGAGACAAATGAGGTGACAAAAGAACTAGGCTGTGGTGTTGTTTTGTCTCATGACTAAACAGGCTAGAAATTAACCTCCTGGGCCCTCTGTCTCCTCACAAGTAAAGTTATTAAGTTACATTAGGTTGACCAAAGCCCTCGCTCTAATAAGCACTAAGAAGATCTGGCTTCAGGGCTCTCTTTGTATAGGAGGCAGAGTTATACCACCTTCCCAGATGGATGTATTTTCCTTAATTCTCCCAGACATTTTAAGACCATTGTATTAAAAGTTATTTTGGAAACATGAGCCTTTCATCATAAGGCAGTAAACAAATATTGTGTTAACTTTCACTAACATTGAAACTAGGAATATTCATAAAGCCTAAGAAAAAGTGAAATCTCTTAAAATGTCCATGATGAAATAAATTTGAACAGTGACAACAACTCAATAAATTATTTTTAGTACTTTGGAGACAAATCCAACTTTGTTTTTTGAGGTTCTCTTTCTTGATTTTGAAAACTTAGTATAGAAAAACCTTGCTCATCATTTTGGTTTATCAGAAGAAAATGAGTTGTACATAAAAGTCAGAATTACAGATTCTTTTATAGTTTTAAGGATGTAACCCTTGAAACTGATATGGGGTGGATGATACAGGACCTCCAAATAATCCAAATAATCTAACTCCCAATCTGTCAGATATTGCAAATGCTAAGTTCATGTTATCTAAAATTGAAGAAAAAATATCTAGGAACAATTTTTTTAAAAAGAATATGAAATACTTTTGGAGGAAATCAGCACCTCTCTAAGAGGGACAGGAGGGAAGACCCCAAAAAATGTGTTGTCCACCAACCTGGTTTCTCCACCAACCCAGCTTCTCCACAAACCTAACTTCTCCACAAACCCAGCTTTTCAAGGATGCTCTGAGCAAAGCCACTAGGTTAGGCAAGTTCAAGGTGTGACAAAACTCTAGTCAGTTAATAGGATGAAAAGTATAATTGCTTAGACAGTATTGATTCAGTGGGAATTCACAAGGTAGGGATGAGGTAGGACAATACTATGGTCAATCTATAAGATTACAACAGGTATAATCTCTTAGGTAATATTGATCAAATGGAGAAGAAAATCTTGCAGCAAGTTTACATGAAATTAATAAGGATTTATGGGGAAAAAATGGTCTAGGGAGATTCCATCTCCATCCAGGTGGTCCAGATGACCTCTCATTGTCATCATAGGAGAAGTAGGGGAGTGTAGTACTTCTTCATTTTTGAATCCTGGCAATTGGCTTCAATAGTCCTTGTCAGTTGTCTTCTTTATTGACTCCCTACCTAACTGCTTATAATATATCCAACTAACTTAGCTGTGTACAATAAAACCACACAAACATTTAGTAGGAGCCCAAGATGTTTGACTGCTATCTAACACTGATTTTTAATTGGTTGGTCAATTTTATAGATGATTTTGTCTTCCAAACCTTTAAGTTATGATGAAGTTATAAGCTCAAGAAATGCCATAAGAAATAAGGAAAGAATCTGGAGAATAAATCACTGTGCTTCTAGGTATTTGAGGGGTATTTTGTAAGAAAGGCAGTAATCGAAGATGTCCTTGAACGGTAACATTTCATGAGCTGTTTTATTCTAGGTATGAAGGGGAGAAATGCTGGGACCTCTTTTGTCTGTGTAAATACTTCTTCACCTTCAGGGGGAAAATAAAGCACTAGTTATTACCTTCCCAAAGGGACCCTGACAGCAGCAGACCATGCGGGTATTAGTTAACCTAATTACTCTCTCTTAAAAATGTGTTTAAGAATGCATGAGCCTGCGGGTCGATGGCTAATTAATGATTGTCCATTTCCCTTCTCTCTGCTTCCTCCTCTGTGGCCACAGGATGCTCTAGCCAGCTGTGATGTGAACGGGAATGACTTGGACCCTATGCCCCGTTATGATGCAAGCAATGAGAACAAGTAAGGCTCAGATGAGGGGTGGCTGGCATGTGGCTGGCAAGGAGCTTGGTTTTCTGCTCAGGCTGAGGAAAATATTTGCTTGAAAATCTTTGGTAACAAATGATCCTTAATACACTGCAACATGAACAAGTGTTTTTGATCCGTAAGGTTTCTGAGAGGACAGAAGGGTAGTCTATATAGTAAACAAAGGTTTCATCCAGAGCTCTACAGAGTGGCTTGCTTTTTCCAGATGTTCACCATGGAGTTTGGGACATTATCCTCAGCAGAGTAACTGAATTATTTGTTCTGAGATAAAAGTGCTAAAGGGGAAGGTCAAAGTAACTTCAGGAGAGTTACTTTATACCATTACACTGAACAAATTGTATTGATGCTTCATCTGAGGTCAGGCCAAGGGCTTTCTTATTTTATTTCTCTTTTATTCTTTCTGTAAGTAACTGA